>JALAJA010000069.1:326670-327694 GCA_023376005.1 Doryteuthis pealeii
ATTTGCTTGAAGCATTGTGTATGTTTTGGTTAGGAGGTTGATGTAGAAGGCATCACAATGCAGTTTGGAATAAATAAAATAATAATAACGGTAACAATGGTGTTGTGTGTTGACCTGTATTTTTTATTATTCTTGAATTTTCGAGGTAATACCTCTTCATCAAAAGAATTGAACTGAAGCAGTCCGCTATGGCATTTCTTCTAAATTTAGGAAGAAATTCTTTTGATAAAGAGGTATTACCTCGAAAATTCAAGAAATAATAAAAAATACAGGTCAACACACAACACCATTGTTACCGTATTATTATTTTTTATTTATTCCAAACTGCATTGTGATAGCCTTCTAAATCAACCTCCTAACCAATATATATATATATATATATATATATATATATATATATATAAAAACGCTGATATCGGAATACTCCGTTATTACAAATATTTTACAGATGCGGTCGCTGTCAATAACAACAAATACAAAGGATCCGTTCAACAGGAGCGACATTCATCTGAAGAAGGGAATCTAACGATCCCGAAAATTTATGATAATAAATAAAAAGAATAAGTGAATCCAGTACTCCATAACATCGAGTTCACTTCATTTATTTTAAAATGCTTCATGATAACGCCCAACTTCAACATAAAAAGCATATATATATATATATATATATAATATAATTTGTATCTCCCAATTTGGTTGAAGCACTTTAATTAGAAGGGATTTAATTGCAAAATTCACCGTATCGCGTACAGCTAAGCCTCGCTTTGTTTACATAAAGTTTTGAGGCCTCTAGTGAATTCATTTCTGCTTAGAAATGTAGCGATTAAATAAGTCTCCTATATTTGACAGCTGCCTGTGGCCGTACGGGTAAGAGGATTGGCGAACAAAAGTTTCATTCGGTCTCGAACCCGGCCAGAGGTAACTGTTAAACGGTAATAACCACACTGATGAGAGGTGATACCTCGAAACACGTGTCCTGTGGATTACTTTATTATAATTATATATATATATTATATATAAATAA
>JALAJA010000070.1:0-5000 GCA_023376005.1 Doryteuthis pealeii
AAAAGAGAGAGATACCTGGGATAAGTCCAGCGTATAACAAATATAAAGTGCTCAATAGTAAGTAGAGCGGATTTATTATATGATGTGTACAGAAATAACCTACTCGAGTTTCAGTATAAGGATCTTCAGATTTAAGTCCGCTGAATTAATCAAGATATTGATTAATTACAGCTAACTGCAGGAGTTTATGTTGTTGTTGTTGTTATATATATATATATATATATGTGTGTGTGTGTGTGTGTGTGTGTGTGTGTGTGTGTGTGTGTGTTATGAAAAATAACACAATTGGTAAGTCTAGAGTATTTCTTAAACATTAGTCTATTTTAACTTGGACATACACCATTTTTTTTCACTCTAAAAAACAGCAGTTTTACTTTATTTTTTATAATACTAAATATGCGAAACCTTTACAATAACGACATATATTGCAACCACGGGTGAAAAAATGCCGTTTGGCCATTTTCACACAAGAATCTTTGGAAAAAACTTCTTTTTTTCAAACCTGGAGTACTGTAAAAGCACCGGATGAGCATAACATTTTTTTATCTTATTATAATGGAGATTGTGTGTTTTTCTGTCTGTAACCGAAACTATATTCCTACTCAAGTCACAATTCCATTAGTTATTTACATCACATTCTCCGTGATTTTATTTTTATCTAAATCTCAATTATTAATAAAATTGTCTTACATTATTAATACTGTTAACTATGTCTACATACTGACAACATGCAATTATATTTATATATACAACAAAATAGCGATTTACAGTGTGAACGGGAAGGCTAATTTGCATATCAATATTAAAAAATCGAATTTAATAAATATGTGCTTAGTATTATTGATTTCTAACTGTTTGGTTTTATTTTAATGAATATAAGCAACAATCTCTTCAATGAATCTTAAATGAAATCCATTAACAAGATAAAATAACTGTCATTTTATTCTTTACTTCCTCTTATAACTAAATACTTAAATTAGAAAAAATAACAATGAAAGACGAGAGTGATGGAAGAGTAAGTTTCAGTTGTTCCATTTTTTATTATACTCCCTGTTTCAAATCTTTTATTATACTCCCTCTGTTTCAAATCTTTTTATCTGTATTCTTATTTAGTTTCATTAGCCTTTCTAATTTGATACAATATTTTATTACATTAAAACTTAAATACTTGCACCCGGAGGGTGCATATATTTGCTAGTATTTATAAAAGTAATTGGTAATTTGCTTGAAGCATTGTTAAGTATGTTATAATATATTAATAATTTGAAAGCAATTACAATGCACATAAAAAATAAAAACAAAAATATGTTTCTTTTGTCTTATCGATTTCAAAGTATAACTTTATCTTCAGAGACGAATTCCAGAAAAATTTCTGGAATTCGTCTCTGCAGATAAAGTTCTACGTTGAAATCGATAAGACAAAAAATAACATCTTTTTGTTTTTATTTTTTATGTGCATTGTAATTGCTTTCAAATTATTAATATATTATTTTATATTTATATTTTTATTCATATTTTTTATATATTTATTTTATCTATTTTTATTTATATTTTTTTAAATATTTATATTTTGTTTTTTAAGTTATAATTTTTTTCTTTATGAGGGCAAATCTGATGTCCTATCGCAGCCATGTCTACACTCCCTTGCGCCAATCCATGAGCGTTTCTTCCTCAGAATGAATTAAAATGACTTAATTACAAAATACAGAAATATTCAAGACAGCTAGTTCCAAAATCCATCTAAGATATATTCCAAATGCGTGGTGTAATTGTTAAAGTCTTGGGAAATGGACTCGTCGCCCCGAGTTCAAATCCTGGACGTGGTAATTGCATTTCACTTAGCGTTAATACCCTTGGGAAAGGTATGAATCCTACTCTCCCTCCAGCTATGGATAAATTGTAAGGCAGACTGGGCTCTTTAACTATGGTTAGGCAACCTGTCTAGAAGGAAAACTCTGAATTCAAACCTGTTGAACTCCGCTTAAGAAATTGACCTTGTGTTGCATCCTGCTCGTGTGGAGGGGTTTGGTAAATATATATATATTCCAAACGACCCATCTATATTGGACCGGCTGTTTTATGAGACAGGAAGATTATAGTTTACCAAAGGCCTTTCTATTCGGTGGACTGATCCCTAACAAATGTGAAAATTTATTAAGGGAATGGTGATCCTCTTTCACCGGACACCACCAGCAGCCTGTGGGAATTTAAATAAAATTGAATTAAATTTAAATTAAATAAATAAATAAAAAGTTCTGAGCGTCTGGACTCCGACGTCCAGAGTTAACGGTCTGATCATAAAAAGTCTCCATCTATACTTCGAAAGAGTTGTGTCTTTTTATTTGTCTTCATCTCATCATTTCATATTCCCTATAAGCCCTTAGGGTCATATGATGCCCACTATAAAAGAGGGGTCTTCAAAGAATTCAGCCTCTTTTTGCCTCTAGCATTGGCTAGCTACGCTTGTTCCGTATCGTTAAAAGCCCCCAGACGGCGACGAATCGGAACCCTCACCTCGTTAGAAGCTGGAGCGACAAACGAACACCTAAAACCCATTCTGCAGGGTTCAACATGTTACGAGGAACAGAACTCGATGATTTCAGCTAAGTTCCGCAGGCTTTTTTTTTATCTGCAACCAACCGTTTAACTATATTCAATTCTCCTTAAACTATCTCTTACCAACCAAACACATTGAACTCTTTGTATTCCCTTTGAACATTCTTTAAAACTCGTTTGGTTGTTTCATTTTATGTATATTGATACGCCTGTTTGATATTTGTTTTATGTTTTACATGTAAAGTAAACATTTTGTTCTATAAAAAGTCGTTTGTCACCTTTCTTCAAAAGCAGCACCCATCTCCTCACTGCGTTCGAAGTACGGTTTATTCTCTTACAAAACGTAGGGTTTAAACAATACTTTTCCGGTGACAAAAATCCACACACACGAAAAAAATCATTTAATAGATACAAAGATTCCTAAAAAAAGGATTCCCATTTTTTATTGAATAAATTACCGTTCGTGAACGACAAATAGATAGGGAGATATTTACCACACAGTGCAGATTATCCAGGCTGTGCTACTCATACGCTGAGTTGGCGAGAACCAGTATCGAACCTGGAAACTTGCGATTCCTGGCGGATGATCTATTGACTGGGCCACACATGTGCTTGCTACGGGCCACGTGTTTGACATGTACCGTATGGGTGTGTAGTCTGTGTGCGGGTCACATCTGTGCTTGCTGAGGTTCGCATGCGGCCTGTGGGCCCCGTGTTTGACATGCCTGTTATAGAGGCCGAGGTCAGAAATGATCATGCCCGAAAATATAAACAAAATCTATGCGTCGGGGAGTTCATTTATTGGGGTGATGTAATCGTACATTATATTAGCTAATAAAATAATCAACTCTTTGTTGATATATATATATATATATATATATATATATATATATATATATAATATAAAATCATACTGACATTATCAAATATGATATTGGACGTATAATTCAATAAAAGAATGGATTTTCGACAAATGAACACCACCATCCACCTTTAAATTATATTGAAAAATTTTAAATTTTTTTAAAAACTTTACCATATATATTAAAATGTTTTTTTGAAAATACATACATACTTTAACATACGGAATTAATTTTTTTTTAAATTTTTCAAATTTTCTATTTTGAACGACTAAAGGGAGGTATCTTCGTTAGCATTTTTATTAAAAAAATGCGACTTCTGAAAAAATTGAACTTTTAAAAATCCGAAGCGTAATAGCGTCCAAAAAAGCAACCGACGTTATTTACGGTCCAGAATATAACATTAAGAAAGGATCTTCAAATAAACACCATAAATCTAATTTGACAACCTGATGATTGCGACTTAGCAAGACAACCTGGGTAGCTGTCTATAATAAGCATTTTTTTTTAAAACTCAACAAATTAAATAAATATTAGCTCTCACAATTTGTGATTGAGCACTGTATTTTCTTTGTTTCATCACAAAAAAATTTGTTTTTATATATACCTATATATATATATATATATATATATATATATATATATATATAGTTGTTGAGGGTATGGATTTGTTGATAATATATATATATATATATATATATATATATATATATATATAGTTGAATGAAGTGACAAATAAAAGTTTTAGCTTTTATTCATTTATTTGGGAACGATATTACTACCAATGGTTTCCTATTAAAAGCATTCATCAGGTAAACGAAATAGTTTTTTTTAAATTACAGAAATGATGTAAATGGTCAAATGTGTGCGTGTTTTTAACTGTATTCTCGTGTTGCATGTTTGCGTGTTTTTTGGACATTTTTTAAACTTTTGGTATTTTCTATTTTTTTTTACACTCGGTTCTATTGAGGCCGTGTTTAACATGCCTATTATAGAGGCCGAGGTCAGAAATGATCATGCCCGAAAATATAAACAAAATCTATGCGTGGGAGGGGAGTTCATTTATTGGGATGAGGAGTTCATTTATAATCGTACATTATATTATCTAATAAGCTAAGAATTCTATTGTGAACGCATAATTTCTTGTGAGCAATTTCATACAACGCTGAACTTTAAAAATAAATAGTTTGAATTTAAAAAATTATGACGAATAAATGGATGTGAATTTTGAGTGGTGTAAGGGTTAAAGAATTAGGCTAGCCATTGTGTAATTCCATGTCCAATTATCCCGGCCAAGTCACCCACACCCTTCAATTTTTCTGAAATTTTGTTATTATTATAAAAAAAAAAGTTAACCAATTTTTTTTTTTTTTGGGGGGGGGTGTTTCGTTTTACGGCATATCAACCTCAGTGGGTCATTTAATGCCGATAAAGTTTTGAAATAAATCAATTCTTAATGGATAATACAATTTTTTTATAAATACATTTTTCTATTTAACCCATAGATGGGACCCTAACAGGTACTACCACTCCGGGTCGGAGTGGACCAAGGAGCAATGGTGATGAAGGGGTGCTCCACATTCC
>JALAJA010000070.1:12500-25000 GCA_023376005.1 Doryteuthis pealeii
AACTACAAATAGACCAATTATTATTTTTTCTTTCAGTCTATAGTCATTTATTTATTTTCTGTGTTTTCTAAGTGCGGCGTTCTGGTAAGTAATTCGGTGAGAATATTAATTCCTCGCCACTTGGAGACATTACAGTTCTAAAATCGACCTACTCTATTGGACATGGTCGAAAGCGCTGGGCAAAAATAACTACAAATAGACCAATTATTATTTTTTCTTTCAGTCTATAGTCATTTATTTAGTTTCTGTGTTTTCTAAGTGCGGCGTTCTGGTAAGTAATTCGGTGAGAATATTAATTCCTCACCACTTGGAGACATTACAGTTCTAAAATCGACCTACTCTATTGGACATGGTCGAAAGCGCTGGGCAAAAATAACTACAAATAGACCAATTATTATTTTTTCTTTCAGTCTATAGTCATTTATTTATTTTCTGTGTTTTCTAAGTGCGGCGTTCTGGTAAGTAATTCGGTGAGAATATTAATTCCTCACCACTTGGAGACATTACAGTTCTAAAATCGACCTACTCTATTGGACATGGTCGAAAGCGCTGGGCAAAAATAACTACAAATAGACCAATTATTATTTTTTCTTTCAGTCTATAGTCATTTATTTATTTTCTGTGTTTTCTAAGTGCGGCGTTCTGGTAAGTAATTCGGTGAGAATATTAATTCCTCACCACTTGGAGACATTACAGTTCTAAAATCGACCTACTCTATGGACATGGTCGAAAGCGCTGGGCAAAAATAACTACAAATAGACCAATTATTATTTTTTCTTTCAGTCTATAGTCATTTATTTATTTCTGTGTTTTCTAAGTGCGGCGTTCTGGTAAGTAATTCGGTGAGAATATTAATTCCTCGCCACTTGGAGACATTACAGTTCTAAAAATCGACCTACTCTATTGGACATGGTCGAAAGCGCTGGGAAAATCACTACAAATAGACCAATTATTATTTTTTCTTTCAGTCTATAGTCATTTATTTATTTTCTGTGTTTTCTAAGTGCGGCGTTCTGGTAAGTAATTCGGTGAGAATATTAATTCCTCACCACTTGGAGACATTACAGTTCTAAAAATCGACCTACTCTATTGGACATGGTCGAAAGCGCTGGGCAAAAATAACTACAAATAGACCAATTATTATTTTTTCTTTCAGTCTATAGTCATTTATTTAGTTTCTGTGTTTTCTAAGTGCGGCGTTCTGGTAAGTAATTCGCGAGAATATTAATTCCTCGCCACTTGGAGACATTACAGTTCTAAAATCGACCTACTCTATTGGACATGGTCGAAAGCGCTGGGCAAAAATAACTACAAATAGACCAATTATTATTTTTTCTTTCAGTCTATAGTCATTTATTTAGTTTCTGTGTTTTCTAAGTGCGGCGTTCTGATAAGTAATTCGGTGAGAATATTAATTCCTCGCCACTTGGAGACATTACAGTTCTAAAATCGACCTACCCTATTGGACATGGTCGAAAGCGCTGGAGAAAAAATCTACAAATAGACCAATTATTTATTTATTAGTCATTTATTTATTTTCTGTTTTTTCTTAGTGCGGCGTTCTGGTAAGTAATTCGGTGAGATATTACAGTTCTAAAATCAACCTACCCTAATGGACATGGTCGAAAGCGCTGGGCAAAAATAACTACAAATAGACCAATTATTATTTTTTCTTTCAGTCTATAGTCATTTATTTAGTTTCTGTGTTTTCTAAGTGCGGCGTTCTGGTAAGTAATTCGGTGAGAATATTAATTCCTCGCCACTTAACTCATACAAAGTGACCGTTACCCAAAGTTGCACTGTGTGGCAGGTGCTTCGACAGGAAGACAATAGACACCTGTAAATACAATTAACAACTGCACTTGTACCTACATATATAAGCAAGTCTTGTATTGTTTGTTTTCCACAATAGTTTATGTTTTTTAAAATCCCAATACTTTTTTTTTCTCCGGTAGATTGAATTATTATAATACACAAGGCATTCATTCGTTCGTTTGGTTCTCTTCCTGTGTATACTTTTACCAGAGTGTATCAAAGGTATGGAATTATATAACCGGTCTAATCACCCACCTACATCCACACGGGCAGGATAGGACGTGAGGTCATTTTTTTTAAAAACCGAGTACAGTTTAGTTGAATTCAGAGTTTTACTTCTATAGGTACCACCAGACCGTTTATGCCATCTTGAATAAACGGAAATAGATATTTCCGAACTTTGTTTATCAAAATCTCGTAAAAAAAAGATCGTACAGGGTTGTTACAAAGAAAAATAGTTAATTCAAAGATCAAATTATCCGATTGGGAAATTACATCGTTATCTTAAAAAATAAACAAACTGCCCGATTACATGCGAAAGGTAATTTTCAGACCGTAATATAGACAGAAAAGTTACTAATTATTTCCCTTTTACGAGTAACCCGTAAGTATGGAATGAAAATTTGAATATTTTTTCTAAAGAAAAACTGATAAAATAATCTATTATACTTACTTTTTATTTTAATTATTGAAAAAAGTTAAATAAAATAATTTTTTTCACGCTAACACTGTCAGCCTAACAGGAACAAACTTTGGTTACTTAGAAGCGTCTCGTCTCTTTGTAAAACAAATGTCAGCAATGCTCTTCCGTACATTCTAAGGATCACACATTACTATTCAACAACAAAAATTACAAATTCTTTAAAAATATTAATCGAGCTCGTATCGGACCAATGTTTAGTGCACCTGAATTATAAAATTAATATTTTTAAATATCCGTGAAAAATTCGATTTTTTGACGCAGGAAAAAAAAAATTTAATTTATTTCACGCAGAAAATAAAAATATTTAATCACACAAAAGATTGAAAATCTCTTAAAAATTAATTTCTTAAAAAAAAAATTTTTTTTGTTGACAATTTAATAGAATATAGTACATATCAATTATAAAAGCAAAAAAAAGTTTTCAAATATTAATATTATGACATTTTTTTGCACTTTTTATTTCCGATTTCATTAATTTTTCCTCAAAAACTAGACGTCGTACATTCATACAATTTCATTGATATAGTTATTCAGACTCTTATCTTTATAGAAAAAAAGAAAAAAAATTTTTCTGACGCGTCATTTTTTTTTATCTCATAAAATAAAATGGGGGGATAGACCTCGTAAAAATATTTCCCCTAATATATTTAGAAAAAAACTATTTCAGATGCATTTACATCCAATGGTAAACATTTATGGAAATTTTCGGGAAAATCAGATTATTAATTGATTTTTCATAGAATTTTTAAAAAATCCTCTTATCGTAACTTGTTTAGCTACGTTAATTTCAGTTGATTTAACAGTGCAAAAATGAAAACATTGTTTTTCAATCATAATTTTCATATTTTCGTAAGCTGATAAAAAATTTAAAAAATCATCAGGAGTTTGTTTAATGTTTTTTCTTCGAATGGAAAAGATCTTTTCAAGAAAATATTTTTTCTGCAAGTTTCATTGTGTTAAATGTAGGGGAATAAATTGCACAGGGTCAAATTGGTGGTACCTATACTTCTACTTACCCGAGCTTCGGGCATGTGTGTCTAGTGGCCACCGGGCCGGTAATGTAATGCTGAAATGTAACATCGTGATCCCAGGGGCCATCCTCTCGGGCAACACCTGCCCCCTTGATTTAAAGGGGCAGGACTGGGTTTATTGCCCAGTGCCTGAGCAATTACTTTTTGACATGCCCTCGTATTTACTGACATCCCGCCATATCCATCGAACATAGGGAGCATTAGAGTAGAGAACTATGCACAAACCCACGATCCAAAGCGCATGGGATGGCAGGTACAAAGAAAATGTGTGGGTCCCCTCGGCATTCCTCCTCAAGGGGACGCCTCAGGGACTGGGCAATTAACCCAGCCTGTCCCTTTAAATCAAGGAGGTAGGTGACAGGGTGAATGCCCCCCCCCCCCCGCCTGGGATCACGATGTTATTTACATTACCGATCCAGTGCCAGAAGCCACCGGACCCACAGGCCCGAAGGAGGAATGCCGACGGTGCGAATGCCGACAGGATCAATGCATTTTTTGCACCCGCCACCCATGAGTTTGGGTTCGTGGATAGTCCAACATTAATAGGGTCTTGTGCCTAACCCGTACACGTGGAATACGTGGTAAATACCGCAATAATAACATGGGCCCTTCGGAACCTGTGGATCCGGTGGCTTCGATCACTGGACTGTTAGTGAAATTAATGGCGTGATCTCAGGGGCTATTCCCCCCACGCAATACATACCCCCTTGATTTAAAGGGACAGGGTTGGGTTTATTGCACAGTGCCTGAGGCGCCCCATGCCGAGAGAGATCCGCTTATTTTTGTGCCTGCCATCCTATTAGTTTCGGCTTGTGGTTGGGCCCACACCAAAATACCTTGTGTCACACCCGTATACGTGGGGTACGCTGTAAGTACTCACATCCGACCAAACAAAAAAAAATGCGGTAAGTACCTACTTAGCGCAAAAATGGAAACCAAAAAATGAGAAAAAACAATAAAATCGATAACGTACATTTTCATCAAAATACGTAGTCTTATAATGGCTGAAAAATGGCATTTTGGGCAATATTTGAAGCCCCATATCTCCCTTAATACTCAAGCGCCATCATCCATCTTTTACTATGTGATACTCCTCATCGAACTCTATCAGAAAATCATATTAGTTTGGCACTTTATTTGCACACCCAATTTGACATTTTTGCCCTCTCTCAGGGGGCTTATCGAGCCTCGAAAATCACCTAAAACTCCTAATTCACCAGTTTTTTCACCATCAGTAAATTCAGGGCATTAGAATCCATGAGAAAAAACAATAAAATCGATAACGTACACATTCATCAAAATACGTAGTCTTATAATGGCTGAAAAATGGCATTTTGGGCAAACCTTTGAAGCCCCATATCTCCCTTAATACTCAAGCGCCATCATCCATCTTTCGAAGGAGAGAGGTTGAGCGAAGGCAGAAAGGCTATTGAGATGCAACACAACGATGACCTGTTACCACATCCGAGAAAAGGAGTTTGACACTTAGCTGACAGGCGAGAGAGTCATAAGTTTACTGTGTCCATACTCACCAGATTTAGCGCCTTCAGACAAACGTCTCTTAAGCAGGGTTTAACCGGTTTGAATTCAGTTTTCATTCTGCTAGACTAGGTGCCTCGCCAAGGTTAAAGAGCCCAGTCTGCCTTACTACTTACCCATAGCTGGAGGGAGACTAGATGGATTCATACATTTCTCAAGGGTATTAGTGCTATGTGAGATACAAACAGGCTTGTCCAGGTTTTCGATTTTTGCGAGTAGTCGAAGGGGAGGGGTTGAGCGAAACCAGAAAGGGTCTTGAGAAGCAAGCACGACGTAGACCGAGAAAAGCAGCCTTTATTTCTTTCTTTCTTTCTTCCCTCTCCCTCAGTTTGACACTTAGCTGACAGGCGAGAGAGTCATAAGTTTACTGTGTCTATATTCACCAGATTTAGCGCCTTCAGACTAACGTCTCTTAAGCAGGGTTTAACCGGTTTGAATTCAGTTTTCATTCTGCTAGACTAGATGCCTCACCAAGGTTAAAGAGCCCAGTCTGCCCTATTACTTACCCATAGCTGGAGGGAGACTAGCTGGATTCATACATTTCTCAAGGGTATTAGTGCTATGTGAGATACAAACAGGCTTGTCCAGGTTTTCGGTTTTTGCGAGTAGTCGAAGGGGAGGGGTTGAGCGAAACCAGAAAGGGTCTTGAGAAGCAAGCACGACGTAGACCGAGAAAAGCAGCCTTTCTTTCTTTCTTTCTTTCTTTCTTTCTTTCTTCCCTCTCCCTCAGTTTGACACTTAGCTGACAGGCGAGAGAGTCATAAGTTTACTGTGTCCATACTCACCAGATTTAGCGCCTTCAGACTAACGTCTCTTAAGCAGGGTTTAACCGGTTTGAATTCAGTTTTCATTCTGCTAGACTAGGTGCCTCGCCAAGGTTAAAGAGCCCAGTCTGCCCTACTACTTACCCATAGCTGGAGGGAGACTAGCTGGATTCATACATTTCTCAAGGGTATTAGTGCTATGTGAGATACAAACAGGCTTGTCCAGGTTTTCGATTTTTTGCGAGTAGTCGAAGGGGAGGGGTTGAGCGAAACCAGAAAGGGTCTTGAGAAGCAAGCACGACGTAGACCGAGAAAAGCAGCCTTTTCTTTCTTTCTTTCTTTCTTTCTTTCTCCTCTCCTCAGTTTGACACTTAGCTGACAGGCGAGAGAGTCATAAGTTTACTGTGTCCATACTCACCAGATTTAGCGCCTTCAGACTAACGTCTCTTAAGCAGGGTTTAACCGGTTTGAATTCAGTTTTCATTCTGCTAGACTAGGTGCCTCGCCAAGGTTAAAGAGCCCAGTCTGCCCTACTACTTACCCATAGCTGGAGGGAGACTAGCTGGATTCATACATTTCTCAAGGGTATTAGTGCTATGTGAGATACAAATAGGCTTGTCCAGGTTTTCGATTTTTGCGAGTAGTCGAAGGGGAGAGGTTGAGCGACGCCAGAAAGGGTCTTGAGAAGCAAGCAAGACGTAGACCGAGAAAAGCAGCCTTTCTTTCTTTCTTTCTTTCTTTCTTTCTTTCCTCTCCCTCAGTTTGACACTTAGCTGACAGGCGAGAGAGTCATAAGTTTACTGTGTCCATACTCACCAGATTTAGCGCCTTCAGACTAACGTCTCTTAAGCAGGGTTTAACCGGTTTGAATTCAGTTTTCATTCTGCTAGACTAGGTGCCTCGCCAAGGTTAAAGAGCCCAGTCTGCCCTATTACTTACCCATAGCTGGAGGGAGACTAGCTGGATTCATACATTTCTCAAGGGTATTAGTGCTATGTGAGATACAAACAGGCTTGTCCAAGTTTTCGATTTTTGCGAGTAGTCGAAGGGGAGGGGTTGAGCGAAACCAGAAAGGGTCTTGAGAAGCAAGCACGACGTAGACCGAGAAAAGCAGCCTTTCTTTCTTTCTTTCTTTCTTTCTTTCTTTCCTCTCCCTCAGTTTGACACTTAGCTGACAGGCGAGAGAGTCATAAGTTTACTGTGTCCATACTCACCAGATTTAGCGCCTTCAGACTAACGTCTCTTAAGCAGGGTTTAACCGGTTTGAATTCAGTTTTCATTCTGCTAGACTAGGTGCCTCGCCAAGGTTAAAGAGCCCAGTCTGCCCTATTACTTACCCATAGCTGGAGGGAGACTAGCTGGATTCATACATTTCTCAAGGGTATTAGTGCTATGTGGGATACAAACAGGCTTGTCCAGGTTTTCGGTTTTTGCGAGTAGTCGAAGGGGAGGGGTTGAGCGAAACCAGAAAGGGTCTTGAGAACAGGTCTACTGTTATCATATCCGAGAAAAGCAGCTTTTCTTTCTTTCTTTCTTTCTTTCTTTCTTTCTTCCCTCTCCCTCAGTTTGACGCTTAGCTGACAGGCGAGAGAGTCAGAAGTTTACAAAATTTAATTATACCAATTCTGTTATTATAAACATTCTTTCTATCTCAATTTACGTAAACGACTACTATAAATTGTGACAATTTATAGTAGTCGTTTACGTAAATTGAGATATATATGTGTGTGTGTGTGTGTGTGTGTGTGTGCGGTCAGCATCTTTTCATGCAAATAAATTTGGTCAAAAATTATAGAATCCTTATCGTTTTAAATTTTTTAAATTTTTTATTTCAAGTTTTCTAACAATTCTTTTTATGCTTTAATAATGAATAATGTTTGAAATTTAATATATATATATATATATATATATATATGTGTGTGTGTGTGTGTGTCTGTGTGTGTATGTGTGTGTGTGTGTGTGTGTGTGTGTGTGTAGCTCTGAATTCTGGGTTCGCCGATTCGATCTCTGTCGGGGGAGATCGTAGGTATACATTGCTGATGAGACCTAATTAGGTCGAAACAGCTGTACAGTGTTCCACACGTCGCGCGCGGTATTCACCGAGTTTGCTTGTCATGATTATTTCAGTTATATATATCATATTCTTTCTATATATAAACTACTAGCAGAACCTGTGGATATATCACACTGTGATAATTTATTTATTACAACGGGCCATAATAAATATTGTTGACAAGAGTTGCGTGAGTTTGTTTTTAATCAGCACAAGTTACTGTTGGAGTATTTGGGATATAAGGCGTGTGGTAAATGCCTACTCCTACTTATAGACTCGCCCATAAACACGTGACCAACCAATTGACCAACCACTGCGGTATTCTGCTGCTGATATTATTATTTATACTGGCCTTTTCTGGTCATACCTAATCATTACTACTTGGATCTTCTTGGACGACGGACCAAAAGATTCTATATCACAGGACTTATTCACTTACCAAAGGATTCTATATCACAGGACTTATTCACTTACCAAAGGAGTCTATATCACATGACTTATTCACTTGCCAAAGGATTCTATATCACAGGACTTATTCACTTACCAAAGGATTCTATATCACAGGACTTATTCACTTACCAAAGGAGTCTATATCACAGGACTTATTCACTTACCAAAGGAGTCTATATCACAGGACTTATTCACTTACCAAAGGAGTCTATATCACAGGACTTATTCACTTACCAAAGGATTCTATATCACAAGACTTATTCACTTACCAAAGGATTCTATATCACAGGACTTATTCACTTACCAAAGGATTCTATATCACAGGCTTATTCACTTACCAAAGGAGTCTATATCACAGGACTTATTCACTTACCAAAGGATTCTATATCACATGTTCTATATCACAGGACTTATTCACTTACAAAGGATTCTATATCACAAGACTTATTCACTTACCAAAGGATTCTATATCACATGACTTATTCACTTGCCAAAGGATTCTATATCACAGGACTTATTCACTTACCAAAGGATTCTATATCACAGGACTTATTCACTTACCAAAGGATTCTATATCACATGACTTATTCACTTGCCAAGGAGTATATCACAGGACTTATTCACTTACCAAAGGAGTCTATATCACAGGACTTATTCACTTACCAAAGGATTCTATATCACAGGACTTATTCACTTACCAAAGGATTCTATATCACACTTATTCACTTACAAAGGATTCTATATCACAGGACTTATCACTTACCAAAGGATTCATATCACAACTTATTCACTTACCAAAGGATTCTATATCACAGGACTTATTCACTTACCAAAGGATTCTATATCACAGGACTTATTCACTTACCAAAGGATTCTATATCACAGGACTTATTCAACACAGGACTTATTCACTTACCAAAGGAGTCTATATCACAGGACTTTATTATAATATATATATTTTGTTTTTGAAGGCAAAATAATGCAATTTATGTTGGAAAAACATATTTATTTAATTATTTCGTGTTCTTTATTATTTATTTTTTTCTCTCTCTCTCTCTTAATATTTTCGGACAAATGTCCATTTTCAGAGTATTGAAAAGTTCATATTCCATCCGTGTTTGTTAAAATCAACTGTTGGTATTATTCCATTGAATCTTCTGATGGAAATTTAAAAGTTCGGCAATGATCGTCAAATTCCGTTAAATCCCGTGTTGTTGTTGCGTCTTATATATATATATATATATATATATATATGTGTGTGTGTGTGTCTGTGTGTGTGTGTGTGTGTGTGTGTACTAGCAGAACCTGTGGATATATTACATTGTGATAATTTATTTATTACAACGTTTGATATGTTTGCTTAAGAGCTATAACTTAATAGTTCAATATGTAATATGTATAATAATCTAAATTTAACTCTCTCTCTCTCTCTCTCTCTCTCTCTCTCTCTCTCTCTCTCTCTCTCTCTCTCTCTCTCTCTCTCTTTCTTTCTTTCCTTTTCATCTTTTCATTATGATCGAAACAGATAAGCATTATCACTTCCATGCGCTCGCCCCCTCTATATATATATCTTTCCTCTACACTCTTTCTTTCTTTCTTATTATATTTTTCTGTGTAGCATGTCATTTTCCGTCCCTTTCTTTCTTTATAATAAAAACGGAACGGTCCATTATTTAATTGAGGTGACGACACTAATAAGAAATAAGAATTCGGCGGATAAGCAATCATTCATCATCATGTCGCGCAGTTTGCACGGATATCCATAACTATCTCTCGCCAACCTTCCCTTCCCTATCATTCATCGCCTCTGGTAGCTCCTCTGCGCTGCGGCCAGCATCCATACATAGTTGGTCAATGTAGGTCCTTGCTGGGCGGCCCACATTAGCATGCCCATGTGCTGGCTTCCACAGTAGTACGTCGCTTACGAGCTCGTCCTTGCTTCTCCAGCAGTGACCCGCATGCCTAGCCCGTCTTACTCGTATGGTTTGTGAGATGGGGGGAAGGTGGCCATACAGTTGCTTTTTGTGGGGTGCTGCTTCCACTACTTATTCAGGACCGCACGCAGCATTCTGGTGCCGCTCCTATCTAGCTTATTTTCAAGTCGTTTTGTTAGGGTCCAGGTGGTACAGCCATATAGCAGTACCGACACAACCACAGCCTGGAAGAAACGTCTCTTTAGCTTGTCGGGGAGATCGGATTTCCATATGACTGATAATTTGTTGGTGGCCAACCATGCCTTTCCTATTCGAGTGTTAACATCGCTTTCTGTAGATGAGATATTACTACCTAGGTATCTGAATTGTTCTACTGACTTTTCATCTTGGTTGATTTGGACGGTCTCATTTTTAACCAGAGGGTGTTACAAGATGATAACGGTTGTACTTTTATAGAAAAACGAGTTATTAATAAATAGATGGACCTGGGATACGCAATATCCAAGCTGTAGGTACCACCAAAATAACTCACGTGATCAGTTTAGGCAACATTGTAGGAAGAAACGTTAATATTTTTGAACTTTAAAAAAAAAAAACTCACAAAAAAATAACGAACATAAAGAGTTGGGTAATCCTTAACTTGTTCCTCGTAAATTCCTACCATGAAATAAACTGTCCGTGTTTTTGTAATAAATGTTTTATTTTTCTTGCACCCGTTATTTTACAGTACTAAATCTATTTTATTTATTTATTTTAATATTCACTTCAATGAATCGTACGTAGGATACCAACAACAATATGACCTTTAAACATGAACCCCCCCCCCTATATCATATATATATATTTACCAACCCCTCCGCACGAGCAGGATGTGACACAAGGTCAATTTTCTTAAGCGGGGTTCAACAGGTTTGAATTCAAAGCTTTCCTTCTCCTAGAACTAAAAATAAACTGAACCCTCATTTTATGTCCGTGTTTTTGTAATAAATGTTTTATTTTTCTTGCACCCGTTATTTTACAATACTGAATATATTTTATTTATTTATTTTAATATTCACTTCAATGAAAATATATTTAGTATTGTAATTATAGAATGCAGAACAAAACAAGTCCCGTTTTAAGCAACTTTAAAGAAATGGGGGCACAGTTTACTTATACATTAGTACTATATTCTGAACCCCCATTTTTTTTTACCAGACTAAATATATTTTCTTTATTTGTTAAAGAATAAAGAATCAAGAAAATATATTTAGTATTGTAAAATAACGGGTGCAAGGAAAATAAAACATTTATTGCAAAAACACGGACATAAAATGAGGGTTCAGTTTATTTTATGGTAGGAATTTACGAGGAACAAGTTAAGGATTACCAAGAGTTGTTACAAGAAAAACAGTTCATTCAAAGATCAAATTATCCGACTGGGGAAAATTACTCACCGTTATCTTGAAAAATAAGTAAAACAGTCCTTTTTTTTTTTTTCAACAGGATCACTTTCTTTATTGATATTTTTAGCAAATTCTGTATTCATGGTTCTTTTACTAAAAAAAAACTCCCGTATAGAAATTTAAAAAAATCTTCTTATTTAATTATTCATACTCTTATCTTTATAGAATAAAATGAAAAATCGTTTTTTGTAGTTTCATTTTTTCATATTTCATAAATAAAAATGGGGGTGGGGGTTGACCTCGTAAAAATATTTTCCTTACTATATTTTAGAAAAAAATGATTTCAAACATGATTTTTATTTTAAAAAAATGCATTGGAAATGATTTTTACAAGTAAAATGAATGAGAAATGATTTTTACTATAAAATGCATTAGAAATGATTTTTACAAGTAAAATGAATGAGAAATGATTTTTACTATAAAAATGCATTGGACAATGATTTTTACTATAAAAATGCATTGGAATGATTTTTACAAAGAAATGATTTTTACTATAAAAATGCATTAGAAATGATTTTTCTATAAAATGCATTGGACAATGATTGATGAATGAGAAATGATTTTTACTATAAAAATGCATTAGAAATGATTTTTACAAGTAAAATGAATGAGAAATGATTTTTACTATAAAAATGCATTGGACAATGATTTTGATTTTTACATGTAAAATGAATTAGAAATGATTTTTACTATAAAAATGCATTGGAAATGATTTTACCATAAAAATGCATTGCAAGTGATTTTGAATCGAGCATTTGTCCTATCT
>JALAJA010000070.1:27500-37500 GCA_023376005.1 Doryteuthis pealeii
ATGGTAAATATCATTTCCATTTGAAAGGATTTTTATTATAAAAATGATCTGGAAAAAAAAGTTTTACTATAAAAATGCATTGGACAATAATTTTTACTATAAAAATGCATTGGAAATGATTTTTACTATAAAAATGCATTAAAAATGATTTTTACTATAAAAATGCATTGAACAATAATTTTTACAATAAAAATGCATTGGACAATAATTTTTTACAATAAAAATGCATTGGACAATAATTTTTACTATAAAAATGCATTGGACAATAATTTTTACTATAAAAATGCATTGGAAATGATTTTTACTATAAAAATGCATTGGAAATGATTTTTACTATAAAAATGCATTGGACAATAATCTTTACTATAAAAATGCATTGGGCAATAATTTTTACTATAAAAATGCATTGGACAATAATTTTTTCTATAAAAATGCATTGGGCAATAATTTTTACTATAAAAATACATTGGAAATGATTTTACTCATTCTGTTATCTATATTATAAGTCTAGTAAATCTATATCAACTTATTTTTTGCTTTTTTTTTTTTTTTTTTTTTTTTTTCAATCTGTAGCGTATAGACTCTTTATAGTTATAAGTAAATAAAGAATTAAGCATTGTTGGAGCTTTGATAGTTGACCAGATGTTTCAAAAAAACAGAGAGCTTTGATTGCTTTGGTCAAATCAGTAAAGGTAACCCAGATATATATATATATTTATTTATTTTTTTAATTTTGTTTTCCTCGTTTAATCAGTGATGCGCATCTAAAAATCTTTCTTGGGATAAAAATAGCGGGCACACACGCACTTTTGTTGACGTCCGTTCCTGAATCATTACGACATTATGAAAGACACTCACCACCCTCGTTCGTGCGTAGGAGTCTTATTTCTTTCTTTTTCTGCCCCCACCTCCACACCCCTAAGCATACCTTTAAAAAAAGGTGTCTCGTACGAATTGTCATTTTGGCTCGGTGCTTTTTAAGTGGAAAGACGTTCACTGTTGCAATACCAGCAAGGACTCGGATGAACAGTCAGTGAAAAGAAAGAAACAAAAAAGAAAAGAAACAAAAAAAGACTTGAACCAAAAGAAAAAATATATATACATATATATACATACGTTCATACAATTTACATATTTGAAGGAAATATATATATATATATATATATATGTTCATATTTACATTTTAACGGGAAAAAAATATACATATATATCTAAAAGCCCGAAAGAAAAATTATCAGGAATAACTTTTTTTTAAAAAAAGACAAGTTGAAAGCACCGGTCCCTCCTTGATATCAACGAAGTTAAGCACCAAAGAACCTGTTCACTACTAAGATGGGTGACCACTTAAGCAACAGCAGGTACTGTAAGTAACCTGAGGCCTGTGTGCCATATCTACGATAAAATCTTTGTAAATAACAATTCAACCAGCCATTTACATATCTCACTCTGATTTACAGACTTGTTTTTTTTTTGTTTTTTTGAATAGGTTTTATTTGCAATTGTTTATTTGTTTTTTTTTTAATTCTAATTTTTTTTTTTTTTCGTTACCAAAATATTTTAATCAGTTTGCTTATCTAAAACTTGAATTTTACGCATCTTTTTCGTGACATTTCTGTGTTATTTATCATTGAACTATTCCATTGATTGATTGATTGATTTTAACGGCACGCCAACTCGTCTGGGGATATTTTATCTCTAAGAGTTTAGGGACTGACTATTTGGATACATTAAAAAGTCCCTATTGTTTTTAAGGATTGAATTGACAACGTTTTTTAAAGAAAAAAAAGGTTAGTTTTTTATATACAAGAACTTTTTTGCAAAAAATTTTGCTTGGATTTTTTAAAAGAAAAATCGGAAAAAAGTTTTTTTTTTAATTTATTTCAAAAGAGATAGAAAAAAAAAGAGAGAAAAAAAGAGAAAAAAAAACAACAACAAAAAACAAACAAAAGAACAAAAGAGCGGTGATTAAAAAAAAAGTTTTTATTTATATTAAAAAAAAAAAAAAAAAAAGAAATTTGAATATCTATCTACATTTCGTGTAGAATCCAGCAACAGTGATAAGTAAATGAAAATTTTTTTAAATTGAATATTGAAAAAAATAATAAGTAATTTACATCAACCGAACCTGATTAAAAACAAACTAAAATTACAGCTAAATATATCAAAGGAGATATATATTCAACAGTAACCAATAAAAAAATTTAAAAAAAACTTTTAAAAAATATTGAAAAAATAATAAGATACCCAATCACCAATGGAGAGAGATCTAAGAGTGCTTCTCTATTTTTTCTTGTGGGTTCTGCTAGCCATTACGGGGGTCATCCTAAACATTCTAAACATCAAATGGGATACCAACAACACTGTTCAGAACGTCTTCTTAGTTTTGGTGCTCGCTATTTTACAAGGAAGCGTTCTTGAATTTCCAGTACAGACCATAGCAACGCTGATAATCGGCGGTTCAAAACGGGATAATCCAAAAGCCAGCGCCGATAATCTAACTCTAATCATGAACTACAATCTCTTAGCAGTCAATAGAGACGATATCGATGAATGTTTTCATACAATGTTTCAGGCTTACATGGGCAACATGTCATTGAACGTCTCTATAGTTTTGGTGAGCGCTACCTCGAACGTTGAATTACGCCAATACGAGCTCGAATGTCGGGACCACTATCGGACTCTTATCTACGACGAACTCTTCAAAGAAGGAGTCTATTTGTGTAACAACGAATACTCCGAAATTCACAAGGACCGGATGAGGAATCTCTGGTTTCACTACATGCGCATACCAAGGATGGAATTCGTCAGGGATCACCTTCATAATATATGCGACCAATTCGCTCGCGAATTTATGGTCATTCACCGAACTAGTAAGGTGCTACGAAAATGCGGCCAGTACCAGGACTTGTTGCTCTTGTCCGAGGGCGACGACAGGGCATACACTTATACTGACCCTGAGTATTACGGTAAGATGGCCCGCCCCTATAACCAACCGCTCTTTGTTGATTCGGAGGATGTTGAAAATCTCTACGGTCGTCATTTCGACTATACTTTGGTTTTAGATGCCGATACGGGAGTACCTGATGGTGTTGTTGAGGAACTACTGAAAATCGCCGCTGCTCACCCCGAGAAAGGTATCATCCAACCGTCAATTAAATTAAGTTATGAAGAAAACGATACCCTGTATATGAAACTTGAAACAATACGGCAGGACATTTACGAACCCATGACTAACGCTTTCACGGCACTTTTGGGTCAGTGCAGCTTTTTTGGAAAGGGTATGATAAAGAACCGGGTGTATATCGATAACGTCATCGGTACCCGGGAAAACCTAATCGAACGCGTTCCGATCGACGTCCTCAGTCACGACACTTTCGAAGCGGCTCTGCTGAAACCGTACTACGCCGGATCCACCCATCTTCTCGAGGCACCCAGTTTCAACTACATCACTTGGAACATTCGGGAGAGACGCTGGAACCGTGGAGAGGTGCTGCTGGCGATGTATTTCTGGAAGAATACTTTCGGCTTTGTGATGAGGGGTCTGCAGAGGCTGATTCAGAGAAGCAAGTTTAACCGCACTATCTTACGCACCGAAAGCAAACTCGATTTCGTAACCTCTTATGTGGCGCATTCTGCCCTCAGACAAATGTTCATGAAACCCCTCCTCTTAGTCTTCATAGTGCTGCACATTGGCGTCGATCTCAAATATCCGAATACGCCCATCTTGGTAATTTTGTTTCTGGTGATTGTTTTCCCGAAATTCGCAACTTGTAATTTTCAAAATCTTCATTACGTCCTTATTGAAACAGTAGCCTCGTTTTGGCAATTTACCCCTGAGGCTATCGTTGGATGTGTACGAATTCTCCGTTCGCTCCAGGCAAACCTAAGCCCTAATTGTACTTGGGTACCCCAAAGAACTGTCGAAGAAGAATTCCGTAACAGTAACCCTTTTCTTTCAAGCCTCAAACATCTTTGGCTTTTACAGCTTATTCTCATTAGTAGCAATTATTCTAGTGGCCGTCTTTCTCCCAAGTGCGTTGCTCATTCTCTGTATGTTGGTAACGCTGTGCTTACTCCCTCTTTTTTCGGGGTTCACTTCGCTAACCCGCAAATTTCAATCCGCAAAGGCCGTGTCTGAAGAACAGAAAAAGCAACTTGAAACGTTTAACAATACGTATCTGAACAGAGACTACGAGCAAGTCTGGAATACGGCCGTTCCTTACATACCAGGAGGAATTACTTTTAACCCAGCTCCATATCTGAATTACGGCTACATAATCGAATAAACATCTTCATTGAAAAAGAATCTAAAACCTGAAGCAACAGCAGCTACTGTAAGCAACCTGAGTCTTTTGTTTATCTAAAATGATTTGATTCGGCATGAAATGACAAACCAAACAACCAACTTACTCTATACCTGAATTACGACTACATAATTGAATAAATACCTTCATAAAAAAAAAGAATCTAAAATCGAAGACAGTTACCTCACTCGAATCTTCATATACAACTAGAAATCGTGAGAAAACACCTTTATAATGGTCAAGTCACGCTGAAGGTTAAGCAGCAATGAGTCTGTTCAATACTCAATTGGGTGACCACAAAATAAACAAACAATAATGTTTTGCACAATTGCTTTCATTTGAGAGAGTGACCAAATAGTGGGGGAAATTCCGATGCATTTTTATAGTAAAAATCATTTCCAATGCATTTTTATAATAAAAATCATTTTCAATGCATTTTTATAGTAAAAATCATTTTCAATGCATTTTTATAGTAAAAATCATTGGCCAATGCATTTTTATAGTAAAAATCATTTTCCAATGCATTTTTATAGTAAAAATCATTTCCAATGCATTTTTATAGTAAAAATCATTGGCCAATGCATTTTTATAATAAAAATCATTTATGCATTTTTATAGTAAAAATTATTTCCAATGCATTTTTTATAGTAAAAATCATTGCCAATGCATTTTTATAGTAAAAATCATTTCCAATGCATTTTTATAAAAAATCATTTCCAATGCATTTTTAGTAAAAATCATTGCCAATGCATTTTATAGTAAAAAATCATTGCCAATGCATTTTTATAGTAAAAATCATTGCCAATGCATTTTTATAGTAAAATCATTGCTTCCAGTTATTCATATCATTTTTATAACAAGAAAACCCACACTGTTACGAGTGATACCAAACAGTGTTCAACTGTCCTTGTGTTACATCTTTTGTGGTCAACTCAGAGACAAAAGAAACTATCAACCCCCCCACCGGCGGGAGTCAGCCCCCAACCGCCAAGACAGAACACGTTTCATCCCCGAGGAGGTAAAGAGGATCATCATTCCGTTTCTCCAAGTTTGATATTGATTATCTCCGAAACAAACCGCGCGGGTGTAATAACATTTTGCCCTAAATCGAGCAGACCCTAACTATAGCGATATGGACGGCCAACAAAATCCGGGCACAGAGCAGTTCGCCGCCACCTATCTAGTGGCGACTACCTGTCGAATTCCCTTGAACAACTACAACAGCTGAACTCTTCTTGCTATCAACTGTAGACGACAATATTTGGCATTAAATAGCCCACAAGGTTCGATATGCCCTTAAACATAATAACCAAGTAACTGTAGCGATATGGACGACCAACAAAACCCAGGCACTGGGCAGCTCTCTGTCTCCACCTGTCTAGCAGCGATTGCCTGTCGAAGTTCATAGAACCACTGAAACAGTTGAACTCTTTTTGCTATCGACTATTAAAGATACAATTTGGCATTAAATAGCCCATAAGGTTTGATACGCCATTAAACATGATAACCAAGTAACTGTAGCGACGGCCAACAAAACGGGCACTGGTAGCTCTCTGTCTCCACCTGTCTAGCAGCGATTGCCTGTCGAAGTTCATAGAACCACTAAAACAGTTGAACTATTTTTGCTATCGACTATTAAAGATACAATTTGGCATTAAATAGCCCATAAGGTTTGATACGCCATTAAACATGATAACCAAGTAACTGTAGCGATATGGACGGCCAACAAAACCCGGGCACTGGGTAGCTCTCTGTCTCCACCTGTCTAGCAGCGATTGCCTGTCGAAGTTCATAGAACCACTAAAACAGTTGAACTATTTTTGCTATCGACTATTAAAGATACAATTTGGCATTAAATAGCCCATAAGGTTTGATACGCCATTAAACATGATAACCAAGTAACTGTAGCGATATGGACGGCCAACAAAACCCGGGCACTGGGTAGCTCTCTGTCTCCACCTGTCTAGCAGCGATTGCCTGTCGAAGTTCATAGAACCACTAAAACAGTTGAACTCTTTTTGCTATCGACTATTAAAGATACAATTTGGCATTAAATAGCCCATAAGGTTTGATACGCCATTAAACATGATAACCAAGTAACTGTAGCGATATGGACGGCCAACAAAACCCGGGCACTGGGTAGCTCTCTGTCTCCACCTGTCTAGCAACGATTGCCTGTCGAAGTTCATAGAACCACTAAAACAGTTGAACTCTTTTTGCTATCGACTATTAAAGATACAATTTGGCATTAAATAGCCCATAAGGTTTGATACGCCATTAAACAAAATAACCAACTATAATGACTGCCTGTTGAGTTTCCTACTACTGTTGAACTCTTATTGCTATCAACTATAAAAGACAAGATTTGGCATTAGATAACCCAGAAGGTTTGCTATGACATTAAACAAAATAACAAACGATAATGATATTGACGGTAAATGAAACCTGGGCACTGGGCAGCGCTTGGCATTAAATAAACCACAGGGATTGACATGCCGTTAAAGAAAATCACCTACTAACTATAGCGATATTGGCAGTCAGCCTGTGCACTGGGTACCGCTCTGCCTCCACCTGATTAGCTGTGACTACCGGACGATTTTACTTGAACAGCTACTACACTTGATCTCATAAGACCTTTATTGATAATTACCATCAAACCAATCCTGCGACTCACGGGTAACCTTGCTGGGAATTTTACCGGAACTGTTAATGGACTTACTGTCTCTGTTGAATGTATGGGATTTATTTTCTGGAAAAAAAATGGATGCTTCGACCAATTTGTCCTAAAGCAATTTGTAAAAAAAAAACCCCAAAAAAATATTCTTTTCTGGTGACCTCTGACCGCGCTACCACCGAGATTTCCACACACACACACACACACACACACACACACACACTTATATATATATATATATATATATATATATATATATATATATATGTAAGAAAGTTTTATAGAAAAACAACAAGATGTTAAACATTTTTTTGACAGATATCTGTTTCGACATTATGAATATGTCTTTTTCAAAGCAACATTGTAAGCGGAAAAACGAAATGAATAAATAAATAAATTCCGGTACTGATCGAGAGCGTTCTGTGCCTCGTAATTACTGATATATTCATTTCGTTTTTCCGATTACAATGTTGCTTTGAAAAAGACATATTCATAATGTCGAAACAGATATCTGTCAGCAAAAATGTTTAACATCTTGTTGTTTTTCTATAAAACTTTCTTACATATTGTCGGATTCAATATCCATTTTTACCTTCATATATATATATATATATATATATATATATATATATATATATATATATGTGTGTTGTGTGTGTGTGTGTGTGTGTGTGTGTAATTTAAAATTTACCGGCTTTCTGAATTGGTTTCACAAAATTATCCACACACATTCATATATATATATATATAGTTCATTTTTTTGTTGTTATTATTATTGGAGAAATGATTATAAAGTGCTCAATTACTTCTGTAAGAGCTGTATTTATTTATTTATCTATAGTCACAAATATACTTTTAAAAAAAATTAATTGTATTGGTGACTATAAATAAATAAATTTAAAAAAAATTTTTTTTTTAAATAAAAAAAAAAATATATATATATATATATATATATATATATACTCGCACCCACATGTACATACACTTACATGCATATACACTTTGGAGGCGCAATTAGCGTAACGGTTATCGTCGTAGGAAATGGAATCGTGAATGTGTTCCTATGCATTATTGGACTTAAATAAGTGCATCCATGGACAGAAGAGCTTATACCGCCATATCAAGAACAATTTTTTGCTTGCATTTTTTTTAATTTTTTATTTTTTTTATTTTTTTTGCAATGGGGTTACGTTCATTCAACATAGAATGTTCTGGACCCCAACGCAGGGGAATTTGTACTTTTTACCAAGACTTTCAAAAGTATCTTTCTTTTTTTTTTCTTTTTTTCTTTTTTTCTTTTCATTTTCATCCAAGACATTACGAAAGCCCTTTTCTTCATCAAAAAGCAAGAGCAAAGGCTTTCCTTCTCACTGCCAACCCACCGGAAAATAACATTGCCACGAACCTGGCTTTCACTATAAGTTTATATATATTTGTAATTTGCTCATGATTCCAAAAAAGGTATGATATGTTGGACTACGGCTTCTCGGAGTAAATTTGAAAAAAAAAATACGTGACTCACTGACATTCGTATTTATTATCAGAGAATGACTGCAGGCACAGTTTCGACCCGGGATGTTTGTAATTTGCTCATGGAGTCGGTCTAATTCCAAAATGGTATGATATGTTGGGCTACGGCTTCTAGGAGTAAAGTTGGAAAACATACGTGACTCACTGACATTTGTATTTATCATTAGAGATAGTTAAAAAAAAAGTTACGTAAAAATGTCATTATCTTAGCTAAAATCTTTTTTCTAGGCATTAGCTAAATGGAAACTGTTTATTTATCTACGTTAGGGCATTGATTTTTTTTATTGTGCTACAGGGGTTTTGAAAGTATAATTAAGTGTTAAAATGTTTTTCTCTTTTTGTCCGTCAGCCTACACAGATGTGTTGATGTGTAGGTGTCTACAGGAGAATGTCACTTTTGAGTTCGTTCTTGTTTTTCCAACAGTGTTCATGTCTTATTCATCTTACTTGGATGATTTGTGTGATAGAGGGCAAGTGGCCATACACCTGCTTTCTTTTAGGGTTCTGCTTCCCCGATTTGTTCAAAACCGCATGCAGGATCCTTATGTAATTCCCATTTTAAGTGTTGCATTATAGTCCAAGTAGTGCTGCCATATAGTAGCACGGACACTGCTACAGCCTGGAAGGATTTTCACTCAAGACATTTTCACAGCAGAGCAACTTATTAAGTGATGTTTATATTTGCTATCAGGCATCCTGTACGACTGGCTTGGATTTTACAAGTATAAAATGTAACTTTTGAAATGTGGATTTTACAAGTATAAAATGTAACTTTTGAAATGTGGATTTTACAAGTATAAAATGTAACTTTTGAAATGTGGATTTTACAAGTATAAAATGTAACTTTTAAGATGAGTTGTCAAAGAATAAAATTGAGCACTGGAGTTTAAAGGGTTAAACTTGCAAATCGTCGTCAGAATTAAAACAGAAAATTTGGACGACGATTTGCAACACATCAAACTAAATTTCGAAATTATTTCATTATTATTATTATTATTATTATTATTATTATTATTATTAGAATCATTATTATTATTATTATAATCCTATATTACTTTTATTATAATTATCTTATTACTATTATTGTAGCAATAATATTACTATTATCAGAATTATTCTATAATAACAATGATGATAATAATAAAGATAATAATAATAATGTTAACAATAATAATGTTGTTAACAATAACAATAATAATAATGATAAGAATAACAACAAACTATAATAACAATAATAATAATGATAATAATAATAGGCTAAATTTGCAAATCGTCGTCAAAATTAAAACGGAAAATTTGGACGACGATTTGCAACACATCAAACTAAATTTTGAAATTAAAATTAATTTTAAAAATCCGATTCAAAATACTTGACTTTTTTTCTTTTTTTTTTTTTTTTTTGATAAGTCAGGTTAGAAATTGTTTTTTTCATTTATTTAACGAATCTTGAAATATTTCTCTAAACTAAAATATTTATGTGCAGTTTAGAAAA
>JALAJA010000070.1:40000-52500 GCA_023376005.1 Doryteuthis pealeii
TTCTCTTCTTTTCTTCTTCTTCTTCTTCTTCTTATTCTGTTCTTGTTCTTTACTTTTTTCTTCTTCTTCTTCTTCTTCTTCTTCTTCTTCTTCTTCTTCTTCTTCTTCTTCTTCTTCTTCTTCTTCTTCTTCTTCTTCTTATTTCTTGTTCTTTCTTTACTTCTTCTTCTTCTTCTTTCTTCTTCTTCTTCTCTTCTTCTTCTTCTTCTTCTTCTTCTTCTAAAACGTATTTTGTAATTATTGCCAAAATAGTACATACATAAAGAGGTAATGTCTATTCAACTCAACCTCATGTTATTTGTCTTGTTATATGTTCCTAACAAAATGTACCTTAGTATTGTAGGAGTCTTCCGAGCACTGTGATAAAATAAAAACAAGAAAACATCAAAACAAATAACAGGAGGTTGAGTTGAAACCAATGTTGTCTTTTTTATGTTTTTGTGTGAATATTAAGTTATGTATGTACAGTGTACGTGGCAGGTGGGGTGGGGATTAAAGTTTTGGTACCGGACATGTATTCTCTTGTGATGGAAGGAGAACATGGTCAGAATAAATAAATAAATAAATAAGTGAATACAAATAGAATATGTTAAAGCCCAGGCAAAACAGCAACCTTGAGCACCTTTTTTGATCTCCATGTTTCTAACACACGTGGGCATGCCTACAAAGTCAGAAAACAGCATTGCTCACATGACTTTCGGAAACATTTTTTCACGCTCCGAATTCTCGAGGCATGGAATAAGCTGCACGCGTCCATTGTAGGCTGCCGAAACATTGCATCTTTCAAGGCCTCCATGCTTCCTGTAGTCCGCCAACACCATACCTGATGCCCCTCTCCACGCACATAAGCACACACGCGCACACATACTTGCATATTATTACTGTAAACTGTTCATGTTCCTGACACTAATACATTATTCTGTGTACTTGACATGAGACTTTGATGAGTTGTGGTGCACCTGAGCACTGTAACATACATGTATTATTATTACTGTAAACTGTTCATGTTCTTGACACTAATACATTATTCTGTGTACTAGACATGAGACTTTGATGAGTTGTGGTGCACCTGAGCACTGTACACATACATGTATTTATTACTGTAAACTGTTCATGTTCCTGACACTAATACATTATTCATGTACTTGACATGAGACTTTGATGAGTTGTGGTGCACCGAGCACTGTACACATACATGTATATTATTACTGTAAACTGTTCATGTCCTGACACTAATACATTATTCTGTGTACTAGACATGAGACTTTGATGGTTGTGGTGCACCTGAGCACTGTACACATACATGTATATTATTACTGTAAACAGTTCATGTTCCTGACACTAATACATTATTCTATGTACTAGACATGAGACTTTGATGAGTTGTGGTGCACCTGAGCACTGTACACATACATGTATATTATTACTGTAAACTGTTCATGTTCCTGACACTAATACATTATTCTATGTACTAGACATGAGACTTTGATGAGTTGTGGTGCACCTGAGCACTGTACGCATACATGTATATTATTACTGTAAACAGTTTATGTTCCTGATACTAATACATTATTCTATGTACTAGACATGAGACTTTGATGAGTTGTGGTGCACCTGAGCACTGTACACATACATGTATATTATTACTGTAAACTGTTCATGTTCCTGACACTAATACATTATTCTGTGTACTAGACATGAGACTTTGATGAGTTGTGGTGCACCTGAGCACTGTACACAATAAATTTCATTATTATTATTATAAGTAAATGGGTGGGTGGTTTTCCTTTTACGGACACAAAGGATTTGGCTGTGAAGTTTAAGAGAATTGTACGGTAACGGTGAAGTTAAGCCACTTAGTGATAATATCTTTAGGCATCTAGGTATTAAAAGCAAAAAGGCTATTTTTATGGCTTTTTCTACTGTACAAATAATTCTATATTTTCCTATTTTGCATAATTCGCCAGTCAATTTTGTTGTGCTTATTAACATATAAAATAACTGGTCATTAGATTCCGAGAAATGCATAAAATATTCAAAATTGATGGGTGTACGAATAATTCCGTCATTGACTATATATATATATATATATATACCAACCCCTCCGCACGAGCAGGATGCGACACAAGGTTAATTTCTTAAGCGGAGTTTATCAGGTTTGAATTCAGAGTTTTCTTTCTCATAGACTGGTTGCCTAACCAAGGTTAAAGAGCCCAGTCTGCCCTACTATTTACCCATTGTTGGAGGGGGAGTAGGATTAATACCTTTCCCAATGGTATTAGCGCTAAGTGAAATGCAATTACCACGTCCAGGATTTGAACTCGGGGCGACGAGTCTATTTCCCATTATACCATGCGCTTCCTCATATATATATATATATATATATATATATACCAAACTTATTGGTAAATCCTCGCGGTGAGAAAAAAAACCAGCAAATAGTTTGATTGTAAAAATATACTACCAAACATCAACAGGAAGAAGAAAAAAAATTGGGGGGGTGGGAGAAAAGACCAAGATAATCGTACCAACAATCTATTAGTACAATATTTTGGCCAAAAGAAAAAACAATTTATATGCATAATATATATATATATATATATATATATATATATATTGAAGTAATTAATAGTCGAAATATTGAAAACATAAAGTCTAATCCTAAGAGTAAGTATTTTAATTTTAAGAGAAATCATAGTCAGTAAGTCTGAATTGAATTTAAGTGTCGAGCATCTGGGTGGTCTTGCCGTAGACGGGTGTAGGGAAGAATTTTACCTAAATTCAGCTAAGCTCCAGCCCTTAAGACAGTTGGACCCGGGCTGTTGAGGTGATAGTGTCGCCAGTAGCAGTAGTGTTAGAAATAGCCAGGAATCCACAACAGTGAAGCCAGTAATCAGCAACTTTCTTGCCAGCTGAGATAAACTGCAAAGTGTCACAACTTCCTCTTCCATCAGCGTCTTGTTATCAAACTTTGTGTTTTGTTTAATCCTTGTGAACCTGTTATATATATATATATATATATATATATATATATATATATATATAAAATGGACTCTCTAGTCGATTTTCGACGCATGAGGGTTCATCCAGTGACTAACCAACACAGTGATTTGTTTATAGTGGTAAAGGCTTGTGTAGGACCATTCCACACTTTTTGGCACAGTCGATAGGAACGAATTGGTGCATCAAGGAATGCCACGAACCCAATCAACGACTGACCACAGGAATTTTGAATTCAGAGTTATCCCTCTCCTAGACTGGTTACCTACCCAAGGTTAAAGAGCCCAGCCTACCCTACTATTTAACCCATAGCTGGAGGGAGAATATATGGATTCATACCTTTCCCAAAGGTATTAGTGCTATATGAAATGCCAACAGAAGGTCCGCAAAATGTATCGTTCTCAGAAAAAATGTTCTATTCTTTTTATTTCACATACGCAACACGTGTTTCAGATATTCTGGTATCTTCTTCAGGCTTTGATCAATACATATTTGATATACATATATATATTATATATAAATATATATTATATATATATACGCAACACGTGTTTCAGATATTCTGGTATCTTCTTCAGGCTTTGATCAATACATATATTGATATACATATATATATATACACATATACACATATATATATATATACATAGGTTGTGCGTGTTTCTGTAATTTTTCTGTTATGGTTGTTTAATAACGGTTGAATGCTACGTTATTCTTTTCAATATTTGCGTGTGATTTGCATATATATATATATATATATATATATATATATATATATATATATATATACTTTGGTGTGGTACCAAGTTTCTTGGTACAAGGTGATTCTAGGTGGGTCCTAATTCTCTACCCGTAGTTTGTTGTAGAGTTCAGGTTCCGTATGAGAGCTCAATGTTTAATTATTGTAAACAGAGCAAAGTATACCCGATGTTTATAAGGGCTATATAACACCATTAGGTGATTATTGTCTGTGGTTTTGGCAATCAATCATGATACTGGACATCCCCTATACAGCAAATATCCCATCTGAGAAGATTGAGGACTTCAAGAGGGAAAACAATGCCCTCTTTATTCTGTAGTCATTGCATAATCTGATGTGTATCGTGACGTTAACATTAAATGGATTCCATAACAACACGTTCAGATATCGTCACGACATGCTCACATAGGACAGATCAGACAACCGTATCAATATCTTTTTTCAAATATATTTGCTAGTCGATATAATGTTGTATACCCTTTTATTACTTCTTTACTTCTTACTTTCTTCTATATCTTGGACATCTATTCTTCTGGTCGGCTTTGCTTCTTCTATCATCTTGGTCTTGTTATATCTTCTAAGGTCGGGACTTTCTTGGGGACTTCGGGTCTGGTTTCTGTTAGGGATTTCTCCTTATCAGAAGCCCTGTGTCATTGTTAGTTTCTAGTAAACACAAGACTTCCATTTTCTTTTAATGTTCTTTATTCGGTAAATCCCCAACCCAGACATAACATAGCGCGCGTATGCAGAGCTACAGTTTTAGACAAATCATCATGGCCGACTGCCCTGTCTGACGTCCACTGCAAAACTCAACTAAAGCTCCTTACTATTCTTAAACCGGAACAGGTTCTTCTATGCCTTCCGGTTCCCATGATTTATCCCCGGCCGTCACTCACTTTCAGGGCCATCAACTGCACTGACCGCCACCATATCTCTATATTACTTTACATAAGTATGAAAAGGGTCATCCCCTCAGAATTACAGGGGATTGACAATAATCTTGTGCCACCGCATAGATTATGTAACACCACTTAGTACACGGATGACTAACTGCTCAGTCATCACGATCGTCAGGCTTTACGGGTCACCACTCACAGCCACCAGGTAAAAAAAGTACGCCTTTCAAATAATCAGTTTTGCTATCAGGAGAAGACATGTTGTCGTTGATGATGTTCAGTGTAGAATTATAAATGCCGCTTTCTTTCACTTAAGATGCTAATTAAAATGAAATAATGACTATTTCATAATCTTTGGGAGGGGGTAACCCCCTCTGCAGAGGTGCAGTCGGCATATTCTACTGCCCCAGTCGACAGGACGGGTTCTGTAAAAGCTTAGGGTTACTGGCTAGTGGAGTGTTCTAGTGTAAATCTAACTTAGCTAGACTTTAATGAAGACATCGTTAATAAATGTGATGCTTTAGAATCATTTGTATTATTCGGCCTATTGTCCTCATCTTTATTGTTATCTACACTATTTCTCTGAACTTTGAGATGAGGCTTGATAATTAGTATTATTTGGATTTTCGGACTATTGTCCATCTTATTGTTATCTACACTATTTCTCTGAATTTTTTAGAGATGAGCTTGATAATTAGTATTATCTGGATTATTCGGACTATTGTCCTCATCTTTATTGTTATCTACACTATTTCTCTGAATTTTTTAGATGAGGCTTGATAATTAGTATTATCTGGATTATTCGGACTATTGTCCTCATCTTTATTGTTATCTGTGCAACTTTTCGGCCGATGTGCCTCCGGCCTTCTTCTGATAGTTCTTGTCGGGAACCTTCGGGACTCGGGAACCATCTCAGTCGTGTTACATAATTATGGATCCCTAAATCTTTTTAAGGTAGTATATAAATCCTTATGGCGATCAGTACAGCTGATGGCCTTGAGAGTGAGTGACAATGCTTGACCTCACTCTGACCTTGCCTTGCGGGAATGGACCGTGAGAATCGGAAGGCAATAGAAGGTCCCCTTCCGGTTTAAGGAGTAAGCAACTCAGTCAGTTAGAGTTAGGACTTAGAAGCGAAGCTAGCAGATGTGAGTCTCCGCCGCGCATTGTCTGGATACTCTCTCTTTTAAGAGATACATTGACAACTCTCCTCTGTCTTTAATCTCTCTTTTCATTCTCTGCTTATTTTAGTTATCATAGCCTTAACTTAATCTTGATTTTATTATATATCTTCTTTATTTTTATTTCTCATATATTTATATATTTCTCTATAAATATTTGCACTTCCATTGTTCAATCTTTTTATTCTGTGTTCTTCATTTTAGTTTCTTCATTCTCCTCTGGCCATCTTTATTTAATGTTAATCCTTTCTAATTTATATAATATTTTTATTACATTAAAAACTTAAATTCTATCATCCTGCATTCTTCGTCTCTCTCTGTTTCTTTGTTTCAATCCTATTAACTATCTTCTTTTAATCTGTGTCTCTTCTTTCATTTTAGTTTCATTAGCCTTTCCTAATTTAATTATTATTCTTATTTTATTTACAATAATCTTAATATAATCTTGCACTCGGCTTTCAAATATTCTTTTATCTGCATTCTTTTATTCTTTCATTAGCCTTTTAATTTAATTATTAAATAATTTTATTACATTAAAACTTAAATACTTCTTGCCACTCTGCTTCAAATTTTTTATTCTGTGTTCTTATTAGTTTCATTAGCCTTTCTAATTTGATATAATATTTTATTACAATAAAACTTAAATACTTGCACTCTGTTTCAAATCTTTTTATCTGTGTTCTTATTTAGTTTCATTGGCCTTTCTAATTTAATATAATATTTTATTACATTAAAACTTAAATACATGCACTCTGTTTCAAATCTTTTTATCTGTGTTCTTATTTAGTTTCATTAGCCTTTCTAATTTAATATAATATTTTATTACATTAAAACTTAAATACTTGCACTCTGCTTCAAATCTTTTTATCTGCATTCTTATTTAGTTTCATTAGCCTTTCTAATTTAATATAACATTTTATTACATTAAAACTTAAATACTTGCACTCTGTTTCAAATCTTTTTATCTGCATTCTTATTTAGTTTCAGAAGCTTTTCTAATTTGATATAATATTTTATTACATGAAAACTTAGATACTTGCACACTGTTTCAAATCTTTTTATCTGTGTTCTTATTTAGTTTCATTAGTCTTTCTAATTTGATATAATATTTTATTACATTAAAACTTAAATACTTGCACTCTGTTTCAAATCTTTTTATCTGTGTTCTTATTTAGTTTCATTGGCCTTTCTAATTTAATATAATATTTTATTACATTAAAACTTAAATACTTGCACTCTGTTTCAAATCTTTTTATCTGTGTTCTTATTTAGTTTCATTAGCCTTTCTAATTTAATATAATATTTTATTACAATAAAACTTAAATACTTGCACTCTGTTTCAAATCTTTTATCTGTGTTCTTATTTAGTTTCATTAGCCTTTCTAATTTAATAATATTTTATTACATTAAAACTTAAATACTTGCACTCTGTTTCAAATCTTTTTATCTGTATTCTTATTTAGTTTCATTAGCCTTTCTAATTTAATATATATTTTATTACATTAAAACTTAAATACTTGCACTCTGTTTCAAATTTTTTTATCTGCATTCTTATTTAGTTTCATTAGCCTTTCTAATTTTAATATATATTTTATTACAATAAAACTTAAATTCTTGCACTCTGTTTCAAATCTTTTTATCTGCATTCTTATTTAGTTTCATTAGCCTTTCTAATTTAATATAATATTTTATTACATTAAAACTTAAATACTTGCACTCTGTTTCAAATCTTTTTATCTGCATTCTTATTTAGTTTCATTAGCCTTTCTAATTTAATATAATATTTTATTACATGAAAACTTAAATACTTGCACTCTGTTTCAAATCTTTTTATCTGCATTCTTATTTAGTTTCAGAAGCTTTTCTAATTTGATATAATATTTTATTACATGAAAACTTAAATACTTGCACTCTGTTTCAAATCTTTTTATCTGTGTTCTTATTTAGTTTCATTAGCCTTTCTAATTTAATATAATATTTTATTACATTAAAACTTAAATACTTGCACTCTGTTTCAAATCTTTTTATCTGTGTTCTTATTTAGTTTCATTAGCCTTTCTAATTTGATATAATATTTTATTACATTAAAACTGAAATACTTTTACCCGGAAGGTGCATATATTTACCAGTATTTATTTATGCTGTTATTAGTAACTAATCTTCTGATTCTTTACTTAAGTATTTTCTTTTCAGTATTATTTGTATTATTCGGACTATTGTCCCCATCTTCAATGTTATCTGGACAACGTTTCGGCCGGTGTACCCTCCAGCATTCTTAGGGTATTTCTTCTCGGACTCGGAAACCATCTCGGACTTGGAAACCTTCTTTTTTCGAACTCGGGAACCTTCACGGAACTTTGAACCTAACCCTTTATTTAGTCCACGAGTGTATCCGGTTCTCGGACTCGGAAACAATAGCTGGAGTACAGGTGTTAAGCTGTGTTAATTATTATTCTATGTTACTGCTGCCCCTGGCCAGGATTGAACCTGTAGTCTAGAGATAACTGTCACTTAGAACTGTCTTAACCTAACTCCTATGTGTCCAATTGGACACGCCCTGTCGGTGGGGCGTTAGAATGCACCGACTGCATCTCTGCAGAGGGGTAAGACTCCCCCAACAGGGCCACCTGTTGGCCGTGGGTGGCGACCCGTGATGCTTAAGGATAGAGCCCAGGTGGATAAGCAGTTCATGACATGCAATACTCCACTTTGGCCCTATCTTGGGCTAGACGGGCTGTCGGAGAGGCCCCCTCCGATCAATCGGCTAGTCACGTCAAGCCCTAGCACCTATATGATTTTCCCAACCCTATTGCCCTCATGGCAAGCCCCAACCCCTGTTTATCTTATGGGTGCTAGAAGGCGGTGGCTGCGGGTCTACATGTCCTGGGAATGACGTTAAACTCTATCTGATGGTGAGGTTCCAGTTTTGGAGGTTTGGGGAATGTGGAGCACCCCATTCATCACCATTGCTCCCTGGTCCGCTCTGACCCGGAGTGGTAGTACCTGTTAGGGTCCCATCTATGGGTTAAATAGAAAAATGTATTTATAAAAAAGTTGTATTATCCATTAAGAATTGATTTATTTCAAAACTTTATCGGCATTAAATGACCCACTGAGGTTGATATGCCGTAAAACAAACCAAACCAAACCAATTGGACAATCCAGTGTGAATTTTTTGGAACTTAGAAACCTGCTGTGTTGTTTTTGCCTAGAATATCTACCACTCACTTATGTATGATTTTTTACCTAGACTCATATTATATTTTTTTTTGTTTTTTTCTTAATCTAATCAAGCCTTTTTAATAATAGGTTCACATATTGTGTTCATTTCTATGCTAGGTCTACTTAAGATATTACTATAGCCTATCATATCAGCTGATTCTTCCAATGTTCTTCCCTATCTATTATCTTAACTTCATCCCTTTTGATTTACCTTTTCATTCCATATATGGTCAGCCATACCCGCCAAGCCACCAACTAACCTTTAGGAGTAATGGACCTTACACTGCCAAACTGACCTGTTAGTGGGAGTTTTCAATTCATACATTTATTTTTACAAGAAAGGTTGCCCTATCAATGATAGAGATCAAAAGAATAGAAAAGAAACTTGTCAGACAGGAAATGTCTGTAGAGATAGATATGTGCTGTGCTTATATATGTACATGGAGTTCGCGTCGGCATCATTCCACTTGTTCTTGTCCAAATCGTCTGGGAGAATATTGATCACTACCAATAGCAGTCTCCCAGATCGATATTCTGGATCGTTACGTACAGGACGTCCGGAGAGAATATTGATGATCATTAGCAGTCTGTTCGGATCATCTCTGTCACTTCTGTCACTGGCCGTATTTATCGTCTCACAACCCCAACGCCGTGTCTCGAACGCACCCATGTGTCATAAGGGAAATAAAACAAAGACAAGACAATGTAAGGTGAACATTAGAAAAGGCAGGGAGGTATATAACTTGCATCTATCTGCTGCTATCTCCCATGGTTGTCGAGATGAGGGACACCCCCCCCGTTCCTTTTGGCGACCTCTTCTAATGCTAGCTTCTAGTGGGCATCTAACATCTCATCTCTTCAGTGTTCAAGGCTCATCTGCCCTCTTCGCTGTCCAGAAACTAACTGCTCTCTCCGCTGTCCCAAGACTAACTGCTAAAACTTTTTGAATCTCCCAGAATCCCAATTCTCACTATCAAATCTCGTCCAAATCTCATCCTCCGAGATTTGAAAATCCTTTGTTCTAACAGACCACCCTGATGGTGTTTTATGACCCCTCTGACCAACTGGTCAACTGTTAATTGCCAAAGGACCAGACATGTTGTCTGCTTCTAACATTAACTTCTCACTATCACTTCTTTTTACACAATAATACAAATGATCATGCCTCATCCCAAAGATTCTGTATATAACAATAAAGATGAGGATAACAATAAAGATGAGGATAACAGTCTAAAAAATATAAATAATACAAATGATCAAGCCTCATCTCAAAGAGTGTGTATATAATAATAAAGATGAGGATAACAGTCTAAAAAATCTAAATAATACAAATGATCAAGCCTCATCTCAAAGAGTGTGTATATAACAATAAAGATGAGGATAACAGTCTAAAAAATCTAAATAATACAAATGATCAAGCCTCATCTCAAAGATTGTGTGGATAACAATAAAGATGAGGATAACAGTCTAAAAAATCTAAATAATACAAATTATCAAGCCTCATCTCAAAGATTGTGTATATTCTTTTTATATTCTTATTATTTTTAAGATTTAGTTGACTTAGCCGTGACCCTACCTACACATACAATATATGTATGCACACACATACACATGTATGTATACACACGCACATATATATCTATATATACATACACACACATGATCTACTTGAATACCACATATATACTTATCTTATATATGGGTTTTACTACTACTTATTCGGTCTACCACATACATACACATATATGTGGTTTGACTTACTACCTATGTATCATAACTACCTAGAATTATATATATATATATGAGTGAAGACAGCCTAATGGTTACGGTGCCGGACTGACACCCAACCGATCGGATTTCAATTCCGGCTGTCGGTAGCTTCCAAAATGTCTAGCCACACTGAGGAGACTTGATAAGTCGAAACACGTGTCTGTGGATGACCCTATATATGCTCCCCATCCCCTAGGGTTGAGCACTCTGGCCGCCAACTCAAGCGTAAACGCAACGCTCTTCTAAGGAATGGAGCACTTTGTGACGGCCTTTACGCGCAAAGCGATGTGTGTATTAAAACAGTTAAAATCCCCTTCCCATTCTGTGAGTGAAGACAGCCTAATGGTTACGGTGCCGGACTGACACCCAACCGATCGGATTTCAATTCCGGCTGTAGGTAGCTTACAAAATGTCTAGCCACACTGAGGAAACTTGATAAGTCGAAACACGTGTCTGTGGATGACCCTATATATATATATATATATATATATATATATATATATATATATATCCACCTACTGTGCAGCCACATATGCATGCCCAATGCATAGTATTATAGAGATCAAAAGAAGACCTACGTGAACAATGCGTCAGAAAACGGATGGTTAACAGATGTATTTCCCATTGAAGTCGGATGTCGGGGGTTTATTGCCAACTCTACCTCGGCATTTTTGTCTAAACTTGGACTTTCTCTACCAGACAAGAGGAAATACTTAAAAAAGATTCAGGAGAAAGCTCTAACCGCATCGGCGTGGATATGGCAGTCCTATATTGTGACATCAAACCGACAAAGTCTGGTGGTATCGTGAGATACTGCTGGGGCGCTCCGGGTTAGTGGTAATGATGCTTCGGCCCCGAAACCATGTCTGAACCCAGAGTCATCATCTGATGAAGGCTTTGTTGGTTGCAATGCTATTGTGTAAATAGAAGTCATTGTATGAAAATTATTTAAATACGAGTGTAAGTAAAAAAGCAACCTATTTACTTATGTATGACCTTTTGACCTAGACTCATATTGAATATTTATTTTTTTAGGGGGTGGTTAAAGAGAACATTGTTCTGTTCTAAACTGTCCACGCACCTTGTCTCTGCCTTAGAGTCGGCTATTCTTATCTTGCACTCCTTGTTTAGATACAATCTATGACGTATTGAGATAATATTGGGGCTTGCTAATTTATTATAATAGAACAATCTCGGTAATGCTGAATTACAGGCGGGAGGTCATAGGTCCATTCACTACCGGATGTAGGGATTGAGAAGGAAATAAGAAAAATAATGATTTGAAATTAGGAGTGGGTGTCCATGCCCTGGAATTCTAATAGGGGTGTCCAGTTACAAGAGAAATGCTGACTGACAGGCTGGAAGTCATAGGTCCATCCACTCCCTATATAGGGGGTTGAGAAAACAATAGGAAAATTAGGAGCAGGTGTCTATGCTCTGAAAGACTGATAGGAATGTCAGGTTGCGAGAGAGAGAGAGAGAGAGAGAGAGAGAGAGAGAGAGAGAGAGAGAGAGGGCAAGAGCCGGAAGTTCAATCACACCAATGAAATAAGGGTATCGAGAAAACAATAACAATAACACTATCGTTTAAAATTTGAATTTAAGAGTTTAACCGTCGAATTATTATTTGAATTCTTTGAGCCACTTCTCCACTAGAGATTTCACTTGCTC
>JALAJA010000070.1:62500-117392 GCA_023376005.1 Doryteuthis pealeii
TTGTTTATTTAAAAAATAATAATAGTTTCTTGGTACAAGGGTGATTCTAGGCTGGTCCTATTCTCTAACAGTAGTTTGTTGTAGAGTTTCGGTTCCGTATGAGAGCTCAATGTTTAATTTTTATAAACAGAGCAAATTTATTTGTGTATAAAAAGGCCTTAAATACCATGGGTATCGTGATTATGGACCATTTCCACTCGTGGGTATCTAGGGCCCACCGGGCTTCGTCAGACCACATTTTTCTGGGTCTCAGATACCCCCGAGTGGAAATGGTCCATAATCCCGATACCCATGGTATTTAAGGCCTTTTTATACACAAATAAATTTGCTCTGTTTATAAAAATTAAACATTGAGCTCTCATATATATATATATATATATATATATCTATATATATACTAGCAAATATATGCACCCTCCGGGTGCAAGTATTTAAGTTTTTAATATAATAAAATATCATGTTAAATTAGAAAGGCTAATGAAACTGAATAAGAATTCAGATAAAAATATTTGGAGCAGAGGGGGTATAATCGGAAAATAGAACAACTTTGAAACTAACTGTTCCACCATTTTCCCTTACTCCCGTCTTTCAGTGGTAAATTTCCCTAATTTAACTATTTAGTTAAAATAGGAAGAAAAGAATAAAATTACAGTTATTTCTTTATGTTAATAGATTTCTGTTAAGATTTATCCCCGAGATTTTTGCTCATATTCATCAAGATAAAACCAAACAATTAGAAATCAATAATACTAAGCATATATTTATTAAAATCAAATTTTTTAAGATCAATATGCAAATTAGCCTTCCCATTCACACTGTAAACCACTATTTTGTTGTATATATAAATATAATTGCATGTTGTTAGTATGTAGATATTGTTAACAGTCTTAATGATGTAAAACAATTTTACTAATAATTGGGGTTTAAATAAAAAATAAAATCATCGAGAATGTGTGTAAATGACAAAGGGAATTGTGACTTGTATAGTTTCGGTTACAGACAAACAAACCCACAATCTCCATTATAATAAGATATATATATATATATATATATATATTATAGAGAGAGAGAGAGAGAGATTCTGGACGGGTTGGGTAAATACCTACTTTTGTTTGATTCTCATTAAAAAGCGTCCAATATTGGTGTCATGGTTAGCAAGCTAGTCTCGCAGATCTATCACTACTGAAAATATATATAACTTCCTACCATAAAATAAACTGAACCCTCAATTTATGTCCGTGTTTTTGTATCAAATATTTTATTTTTCTTGCACCCGTTATGTTACAATACAAAATATATTTTCTTTATTTATTTTAATATTCATTTCAATGTGCATATTCTAAAAGTTTTTATTTTGTGAGAATGTTTAGTTTTAAAGTGGGGGCTCGTTTTACAATTTAGCCATAAATTGGATCCTCCTTTTATGACCGTAATTTTGTTTTTTCGTCGACGATGATTAAGATCTAACGTTTTTTATTTTAGAGTAGCAAAGCCAAAAAGAAAGAATAACAACAAAAGGTAATATTCAACTTTTTACTCGTAAATTCCTGCCATAAAATTAGGCTTGGGCATTTTATGGTAGGAATTTACGAGTAAAAAGTTGAAGTGTAAAAACGAACCCCCACTTTAAAACTAAGCATTCTCACAAAATAAAAAGCTTTTAGAATATATACATTGAAGTGAATATTAAAATAAATAAAGGAAATATATTTTGTATTGTAACATAACGGGTGCAAGAAAAATAAAACAATTATTGCAAAAACACGGACATAAAATGGGGGTTCAGTTTATTTTATGGTAGGAATTCGTGACCTACTTAACGTCACCACCTTGCTGATTGAACAGCAACGTGCCTTGGCGAGGTTGGGTGTGAATGAACAGCCCCTTGGTCAACACTGTTCACCCAGCCATTTGGGAAGTGTCTAGAAAAGGGGACCTAAACAAATGCCGGTTCACCTATCAAGCTGGCCAGAACAACATTTCGACGGACGTCCACATTAGCTGGACGAAAACTAGAAATATTAAAACAAGGCTAAGAATAGCCACCTGGAATGTCTACCTCCGATCTTTTGGAATCTCCAAACTACGTACTGGCATCGTGACAGGGAAGTATCTCGATAAAGGGCAGACACCGATGCTCTTGCAGAAATCAGCTTCAGCTATAAGGACCAATTGACAGAAGGGGTGGGCTGGATACACATCCTAATGGAAAGACAGGCCGATGATAGCTGTAAGAAGTTTGAGGTAAGGTGACTCGAGGCCTCTATCCTGAAGCAACACATGACGGACGCCATGGAAACATTTCCTACATTGAAGTCTGACCTGTGTGACAGCGCCTGTATGTCGAGGATTTCATGTGTGTGATACGGTACAAAAAAACTGGATCCGTGGGCCATCTGCATGCTCACAACTGCTCACATCTGGAGTACTTGTAGAAATGGCCTTATTCTGTCAAGAAGTGGCAATCACCATATATATATATATATATATATATATATATATATAATATTCACTATGTGTGCATTAGTGGCTTATTTTGGGGTGTATTTTTAGTAGCACAATGATTTGCTAGATTACACACACACACACACACCACACACACATATATATATAATATATATATATATATATATATATATAAGATTTTTTGGATGTTTGTTTATTTTAGAAACGTTGCTGAATAAAGTATATATTAAATTTTTACTTGAAGGCACTTACAACGCATGTATCGCATAAAATTCGATACTTTTTCTTATAGAAAATGAACTTGACAAGTGTAATCCCGGCAAAGGATGGCTCGGTGTGTAGAATACCGTACAGACTGTTTCGACTTTATTAAGAAAAAGGATCGAATTTTATGCGATACATGCGTTGTAAGTGCCTTCAAGTAAAAATTTAAGATATACTTTATTCAGCGAACGTTTCTAAAATAACAAACATCCACAAATCTTATTCACTTCGCCGAAGGGCATACGGTCTGTTTGTTGTTATTATTCTCTCAATAACACCCCTTACCTATTATGGTAGAGGTGTGTGTATCATTTGACAAGCTTAATTTCGCTAGGATGGTCAGCTGTGTACTGTGGCCGAAGCGATAAAGTGTTTCACTAGTGTTTCACTGTGTCTGCTGAAGTCCCGGTTTCGATTTCTGTCGGAGGGAAATCGTTAGTATATACCGCTGATGAGACTTAATAAAGTCGAAACAGTCTGTAAGGTATTCTACACACCGAGCCATCCTTTGCCGGGATTACACTTGTCAAGTTCATTTTCTATAAGAAAAAGTATCGAATTTTATGCGATACATGCGTTGTAAGTGCCTTCAAGTAAAAATTTAATATATATATATATATATATATATATATATATATTATATATTACTTATTACCTATTATTACGACAAACAATACAGAATGAGTCGGAGACATTCGGGTGTTTACAAAATGGGTAACGTTGAAAACCATTCTCAATATACAAAGGTGGCCCACGAAATTCCTTTATGGTTGGCTGACAGACAGGCAAATCAGTGTGGCGGCATTGTACAAGGTGTTTTTTTTAAAAAAAGACGTCAATAACCTTAGGTGAATACCTTTATGCAAGTTTAATGTTTTGTTTTGATAACGTGAGACAATTTGGCATATTATATATAATATATATATATATATATATATATATATATATATATACGTGTGTATATATATATATATATATATATATATATATATATATATATATATATATATATATATATATATATATATATACGTGTATATAATATATATATTATATTATATATATATATATATATATATATCGTGTATTATATATATATATATATATATATATATTATATATATACGTGTATATATATATAAATATATATACGTGTATATATATATATATATTATATATATTATATATATAAAGTGTATATATTATATACATAGAATATTAACTATTGTTCAATTACTCATGTTTTTTAGTACAATCCCAATCTTTTAGGAAATGTAAAATCTTGAATGGTCTTATTTTTGTGAAATTTCTTCTAAATTACTTGCTTTGTAGTATTTTTTTCACACTAGATTATATTGTTTGTTTGGTAGAAAACAAATGTATATATGTACAGATTTTAACTGTTCAATTACTCATATTTTTAACATCCAATGTACGTGATCGGGAAATAATAGGTCGGTGAAAGTCCTATGATTTACACCACCATTGCCGTAGCTAACAAAGGAAGCCATGAATTCTTTAAAATATTTTTTTTAAATACGCCCCATCCTTCCAAATATACGAGGCTTTTAATAAAAACACAGTTAAATTAAGTTACAGTTGCATGCCTAATGATGCCAACTTAATTATTAAAAAAGATACAGGAACTTCAATAAGAACAGCAAAATGAATACTCTAGATGTAACTGCATAAAAAAGACAGGATGTCCCATTAAGGGCAAGTGCCAATATGAATGTATTGTATATAAAGTTAAATTTAATAGCAACGGAGAAAATACTACTACTTCTACTACTACTAATAAAGTGTATTTGGGTTCGACACAAGAAGCTTAAAAAAGAGTATTAAATTAACAAACCTACGACCACTATGCCCTGTTCAATAAAGCCGAAGTCGTAAAACTACCTCTTGCCTTTGTCTCTCTCCTTTCTAGTTCTTTTTCATTGTGTTTCGTTCCTAAGTTCCATTTCAGCTGTGACAGAGAACACGAGTGTGAGTGGCGAACGTGAAGGCTGCCGTATTCTCGAAGGAAGCTGGCTAGGCTTTGCCTGGCATGTGGGACTGTAGAATCGAACCCGCATCCTTCAGAATGCAAACGGGCGACACATTGGCACCGAATTCGAGATGCTACAGTCCCGGATGTAAGCGCCAGGTGCCCGGGTGATAGCTATGAGGATTCCGGCGGTCGGGATTGGCTCGATAATTTCGTGTGTGGGGCGCAGACACCCGAATGTGGAGGAGAAACTAGTATAAGTAGAAGTGGGTTGACGGAAGGAGTCGAGTTGCGATTTTGAGTTGCTGAAGATTTTAAGACGACGGATTTTTCAGTTGCTGAAAATTTTTGAGTTGCTGAAGATTTGACGACGACGACGACGGATTTTTAGCTGCTATATGTTTTTGACGGCGACGACATTGTTGTCTTCAACATATCGAATATTTATTTTTCCCCTCTATTTTTTTCATTATAGAAAAACAAATGTATATATTCATAGATTTTAAATATTGTTCAATTACTCATATTTTTTAATACAATCTCACTTCTTTTAAGAATTGTAAAATCCTAGCTGGTCTTATTTTCGTGAATAAAAATTTGTTTTTTAAATTATTTGCTTGTACCGGAAAAAATTGTTGGGATTTTAAAAAATACGAAAATGAAAATAAAATAAAAATACAACATACTCCAATTGGGCATTGATGGGAATAACCCCTTTGCAACCATTTTGCGCATGTCCGAAAAAAAGGACTGACTCCCCACCCCAAAAAGGATACCTCGGTAATTTGAATCTAGGTCGTAACAGAGGGTAGTTGTTTTCCTAGCTAAAAGACATATCCCCTTGGCTACGACCGACTATGACCCTGTTCAATAAAGCCTAAGTCGTAAAACTGCCTCTTGCCTTTGTCTCTTTCTTTTCTAGTTCCTTTTCATTCTGTTTCGTTCTTAAATTCCATTTCAGCTCACCAGCCCAGAAGAAAGAACCAGCTTTTATTGGGGTTAAGATACCAGCACAAACAAACATAACCTAGCTCCATAAATTATAGTTAGATTATCTGCCCTTGGCACCAGAGGGCGCATAGCTTATATACGATATGTTGAACAGACACACACACACACACACAAGCACACACATACAGGCACATAAACACACACGCATGCGCAGAGAATTTGGAAGATATACAACTAAACAAAATGGACGGTTACTAGCAACAGCTTCAGTTTCAGAAATCCTCTGTAGAAGAGATTTTTATCTCGAAATATTAAGAATAAAGTGACAGGTTAACAAACAACGCCATAATTACCTTATTTTGCTTTACACTTGCATTGTGATAGCCTTCAAAACCAACCACCAAACCAATATATATTATATTATATTATAAAATGGGTACACGTTAGAACTTATTGTTTACTTTTTGAATACCACAAAAAAATCAACATCCGGTGTGAGACTTTTTTGAACCGAAAGTCAGCGTTCTTTCGCAACGAACATTTTAATGCAATGACCACACACGTGAAATCAACTGCTATTAATCGGTGTCTCGATTAATTCAATGGATTTAACCCTGAAGATCCTTATGGTGAAACTCGAGTAGGTTACCTCTTGTACCCATTTTATAATAAATTTGCTCTACTTAGTATTGAGCACTTTGTATTTGTTATATCGCGACTTACCCCCCTGAATTCCACACTTACGTGACCAAATTCACCGGTAAGTCAACTTTTCCTTTACATATATATATATATATATATATATATATATATGATATTATTAAATAATCAGATGAAGTTGAAATAATAATAATAATAATAATAATAATAATAATAACGTAATCCGAATACATTTTGATAAACGGACCGAAACACATGCGTAAGTGATATTTGTCGGATTCAATTACCTTTCCATTCTTACACACACACACACACACACACACACATATATATATTATATATATATATATATATATATATGTGTGACGAAAAAATTGTTCACAATAACAATGTTTTTGATGAAACGTGCGAGGTCATTCCCACCAATTTCGCTTGAAAGAAAAATTAACTGAGCGTGAAGTTTTAAAAAAAAATCTGGTGAGACTTCGTTTTTGGTAGGGTTATGGGGTTAGGGTTAGAATAGGTGCATAATGTCTAAAGTGTGTCAAGCTTTTCAATATTTATTGTTGAGGAGGGAAGAAAAGAAGAAAAATCTTCATGTTTATATTATGAAAATTAAAATAAACTAATAGCTCCTTTGGAATTTAGGCAAATAATTCCCAAGTAAATATGGATCAGAGAGAAAATGGGCGGTAATGTTTAAAGAACAAGGTACGACGGCAATTGGTTTGCAGCCTTCCGTCTACGAGAGGCGATGGAGTAGTGTCAAAGTTTGTTTTTTTTCCTTTCTGTGAACAACATAGCCTGGACGGGTTATCTGGGGGATAAGCTGTTGCCCATGCAGCAAATCCCCCCTCTCCGCAATGGAGTAGTGTCAAAGACTTTTGTTCTCCTCAGGGTGGCAACAGACTTTATCGACCCTTCAAGGGTGTGAAATAAGGGATGCTACTCTTATTGCCTACTCGTCACGTGGAAGCAGAGAAATTATCCGTTGTGGGCCTAATAGATTTCTGACAAGTTCCCATACGTGGTAAGGAGAAGAATGAAACATCTTATCCAGGCAAAGGATTAAAGAAGTAAGAGGAGATTTTTGTTTTCCTTTCTTAATTTCTTATCATCGCTTAAAATAAATAGCATGTTTATATTATAAAAATTAAAATAAACTAATAGCTCCTTTGGAATTTAGGCAAATAATTCCCAAGTAACATTTCGAGAAAATCAAGTCCATATTATGTTGCAGCCCTGTTCTGAAGGCCCCTATGTTTACTCAGCCCTTCCGCCTAGCCATCGATGCTAGTGATCAAGGAATTGGCGCGGTGCTACTCCAGGTAGGAGAAGATGACATTGAACACCCAGTAAGCTATTTCTCGCGAAGTTTAATCCCATCAAAAGAACTATTCTACCGTGGAAAAAGAGACGTTGGCTTTAGTCCTAAGCCTCCAACACTTTGACGTATATGTTTCAGCATCACCGCCCCCAACCCTCGTTTATACGGACCACAATCCGCTTACATTTTTACACCGCATGAAAGACAAGAATAGGAGTGTAGAAACAATGATACTCACCATTGTGAAGAAAAAGTTCTACTTAGCTGCTGTAGGCTAACTGACTTCAATATGGCGCTGCGAACAGGATTCGAACCTGTGAGGGAATAACCCATTGGATTTCGAATCAACACCCACCCCAAATTCTTCACCACCGACCCAGACCAGCTGCTAGAGATAGTAGAGACATTGGTCACACAAAGAGCGAATCCTATGGTACACCGAATATCATTCTCAACCATTCTGCAGAATGAAGACGAATCCATACAGGATTATTTGATCCGGCTACGGTCAGGAGCACAGGACTGCAACTTCATATGCCCCAACTGCGATCATGACCTATCCAGTACATACATCAAGGATCAGTTTATCCGGGGTATAGCCAATGATGGGAGATGTAGAAACAATGATACTCACCATTGTGAAGAAAAAGTTCTACTTAGCTGCTGTAGGCTAACTGACTTCAATAAGGAGATTGCTCAACTGGAGTTTGATGTTGCAAGAATATGACCTGGATATCTGCCACATCCGTCGGACCGATAACGTATGTGCTGACACTTTGTCACGCGCATAACGGTAAAATTCCATTGAATCATAAATGCGAAACTCCTCTTTTCCTATGATGTATAAAGAGAAGAAAAAAAAAGGAAAAAGAAAAGAGATTTCTTCTTCTTTTTTTTTTTTTCGCTGGGTAAGGTGATGTCATGAATATGTAAGAGCACACGTTTAAATGTATCAGAGAGAAAATAGGCGGTGAGGTTTAAAGAACAAGGTACGAAAAATAGGCGGTGAGGTTTAAAGAACAAGGTACGACTGCCTTCCAACGAAAAATCAGGGGAGTAAACCCCGAAAACAAAACAGGAGCCGGAGGCCCTAAAGGTGGTGTGATGCTGAAATCCAGTGCTACCCATCAACTCCTGCGACACTACCGTTGCCAAACGGCATTGGTACCTTACCTTTCCTTTGGATCGCAGCGGCAGTGTGGAGAGGGGGGATTTGCTGCATGGCCAACAGCTTATACTCCAGATAACCCGCCCAGGCTATGATAAGAAATTAAGAAAGGAAAACAAAAATCTCCTCTTACTTCTTTAATCCTTTACCGGGATAAGATGTTTCATCTGCAAGTCTTCCGTCTACGAGAGGCGATGGAGTAGTGTCAGAGTTTTTTTTGTTTTTTTTCGTTTCTTTGAATAACATAGCCTGGGCGGGTTATCTGGGGATAAGCTGTTGCCCATGCAGCAAATCCCCCCTCTCCGCGATGGAGTAGTGTCAAAGATTTTTGTTCTCCTCAGGGTGGCAACAGACTTTATCGACCCTTCAAGGGTGTGAAATAAGGGATGCTACTCTTAGTGCCTACTCGTCACGTGGAAGCAGAGAATTTATCCGTTGTGGGCCGAGTAGATTTCTGACAAGTTCCCACACGTGTAGGTATAAAAGAAAACTAGCTTCACAGCCGAAAAAGTGTTTATTTTCATTTGTTCATTTTTTTTGTGCTAATTTTTAATTTGTTATTGATCTTCAGTCGGTAAATACGAATCGATTTGTTCGTCCGAATACCATCGATGATAGCTATGAGGATTCCAGCGGCTGGGATTGGCTCGACAATCTCGTTTGTGGGGCGCAGACACCCGGATGTTGAGGAGAAACTAGTATAAGTAGAAGTGGAGTGCCGGCAGGCGTCGAGTTGCGAATTTGAGTTGCTGAAGATTTTACGACGACGGATTTTTCAACTGCTGAAGATTTTTGAGTTGCTAAAGATTTGACAACGACGACGACGGATTTTTAGCTGCTATAGATTTTTTGACGGCGACGACATTGTTGACCCCCCTCCTCTTCAACAAGTCGAATATTTATTTTTCCCCTCTATTTTTTTCATTCTAGAAAAACAAATGTATATATTCATAGATTTTAACTATTGTTCAATTACTCATATTTTTTAATACCATCTCACTTCTTTTAGGAATTGTAAAATCCTAGCTGGTCTTATTTTCGTGAAAAAAAATTTGTTTTTTAAATTATTTGCTTGTACCGGAAAAAATTGTTGGGATTTAAAAAAATACGAAAATGAAAATAAAATAAAAATAAAATAAAAATACAACAAACTCCGATTGGGCATTGACGGGAATAACCCCTTTGCAACCATTTTGCGCATGTCTCCCCACTGACTCCCCACCCCAAAAAGGATACCTCGGTAATTTGAATCTTAGGTCGCAACAGAGCGTAGTCGTTTTCTTAGCCAAGGGACATATCCCCTTGGCTACGACCGACTATGCCCTATTCAATAAAGCCTAAGTCGTAAAACTACCTCTTGCCTTTGTCTCTCTCCTTTCTAGTTCCTTTTCATTCTGTTTCGTTCTTAAATTCCATTTCAGCTCACCAGCCCAGAAGAAGAAAGAACCAGCTTTTATTGGGGTTAAGATACCAGCACAAACAAACATAACCTAGCTCCACAAATTATAGTTAAATTATCTGCCCTTGGCACCAGAGGGCGCATAGCTGATATACGATATTGGCGCCTAGATTAAATTCTATGTTGAACAGACAGACAGACAGACACACACACACACACACACACACACACAAGCACACACATACAGGCACATAAACACACACGCATGCGCAGATAATTTGGAAGATATAAGACAAAACAAAATGGACGGTTACTAGCAACAGCTTCAGTTTCAGAAATCCTCTGTAGAAGAGATTTTTATCTCAAAATATTAAGAATAAAGTGACAGGTTAACAAACAACGCCATAATTACCTTATTTTGCTTTACACTTGCATTGTGATAGCCTTCAAAACCAACCACCAAACCAATATGTATTATATTATAAAATGGGTACACGTTAGAACTTATTGTTTACTTTTTGAATGCCACAAAAAAATCAACATCCGGTGTGAGACTTTTTTGAACCGAAAGTCAGCGTTCTTTCGCAACGAACATTTTAATGCAATGACCACACACGTGAAATCAACTGCTATTAATCGGTGTCTCGATTAATTCAATGGATTTAACCCTGAAGATCCTTATGGTGAAACTCGAGTAGGTTACCTCTTGTACCCATTTTATAATAAATTTGCTCTACTTAGTATTGAGCACTTTGTATTTGTTATATCGCGACTTACCCCCCTGAATTCCACACTTACGTGACCATCGTGACCAAATTCACCGGTAAGTCAACTTTTCCTTTACATATATATATATATATATATATATATATAATATTATTAAAATAATCAGATGAAGTTGAAATAATAATAATAATAATAATAACGTAATCCGAATACATTTTGATAAACGGACCGAAACACATGCGTAGGTGATATTGTCGGATTCAATTACCTTTCCATTCTTACACACACACACACACACACACACACACACATATATATATATACATATATATATATATATATATATATATATATATATATATATATATGACGAAAAAATTGTTCACAATAACAATGTTTTTGATGAAACGTGCGAGGTCATTCCCACCAATTTCGCTTGAAAGAAAAATTAACTGAGCGTGAAGTTTTAAAAAAAAATCTGGTGAGACTTCGTTTTTGGTAGGGTTATGGGGTTAGGGTTAGAATAGGTGCATAATGTCTAAAGTGTGTCAAGCTTTTCAATATTTATTGTTGAGGAGGGAAGAAAAGAAGAAAAATCTTCATGTTTATATTATGAAAATTAAAATAAACTAATAGCTCCTTTGGAATTTAGGCAAATAATTCCCAAGTAAATATGGATCAGAGAGAAAATGGGCGGTAATGTTTAAAGACAAGGTACGACGGCAATTGGTTTGCAGCCTTCCGTCTACGAGAGGCGATGGAGTAGTGTCAAAGTTTGTTTTTTTTTCCTTTTGTGAACAACATAGCCTGGACGGGTTATCTGGGGGATAAGCTGTTGCCCATGCAGCAAATCCCCCCTCTCCGCAATGGAGTAGTGTCAAGACTTTTGTTCTCCTCAGGGGGCAACAGACTTTATCGACCCTTCAAGGGTGTGAAATAAGGGATGCTACTCTTATTGCCTACTCGTCACGTGGAAGCAGAGAAATTATCCGTTGTGGGCCTAATAGATTTCTGACAAGTTCCCATACGTGGTAAGGAGAAGAATGAAACATCTTATCCAGGCAAAGGATTAAAGAAGTAAGAGGAGATTTTTGTTTTCCTTTCTTAATTTCTTATCATCGCTTAAAATAAATAGCATGTTTATATTATAAAAATTAAAATAAACTAATAGCTCCTTTGGAATTTAGGCAAATAATTCCCAAGTAACATTTCGAGAAAATCAAGTCCATATTATGTTGCAGCCCCTGTTCTGAAGGCCCCTATGTTTACTCAGCCCTTCCCGCCTAGCCATCGATGCTAGTGATCAAGGAATTGGCGCGGTGCTACTCCAGGTAGGAGAAGATGACATTGAACACCCAGTAAGCTATTTCTCGCGAAAGTTTAATCCCCATCAAAAGAACTATTCTACCGTGGAAAAAAGACGTTGGCTTTAGTCCTAAGCCTCCAACACTTTGACGTATATGTTTCAGCATCACCGCCCCCCAACCCTCGTTTATACGGACCACAATCCGCTTACATTTTTACACCGCATGAAAGACAAGAATAGGAGTGTAGAAACAATGATACTCACCATTGTGAAGAAAAAGTTCTACTTAGCTGCTGTAGGCTAACTGACTTCAATATGGCGCTGCGAACAGGATTCGAACCTGTGAGGGAATAACCCATTGGATTTCGAATCAACACCCACCCCAAATTCTTCACCACCGACCCAGACCAGCTGCTAGAGATAGTAGAGACATTGGTCACACAAAGAGCGAATCCTATGGTACACCGAATATCATTCTCAACCATTCTGCAGAATGAAGACGAATCCATACAGGATTATTTGATCCGGCTACGGTCAGGAGCACAGGACTGCAACTTCATATGCCCCAACTGCGATCATGACCTATCCAGTACATACATCAAGGATCAGTTTATCCGGGGTATAGCCAATGATGGGAGATGTAGAAACAATGATACTCACCATTGTGAAGAAAAAGTTCTACTTAGCTGCTGTAGGCTAACTGACTTCAATAAGGAGATTGCTCAACTGGAGTTTGATGTTGCAAGAATATGACCTGGATATCTGCCACATCCGTCGGACCGATAACGTATGTGCTGACACTTTGTCACGCGCATAACGGTAAAATTCCATTGAATCATAAATGCGAAACTCCTCTTTTCCTATGATGTATAAAGAGAAGAAAAAAAAGAAAAAAAAAAGAGATTTCTTCTTTTTTTTTTCGCTGGGTAAGGTGATGTCATCAATATGTAAGAGCACACGTTTAAATGTATCAGAGAGAAAATAGGCGGTGAAGGTTTAAAGAACAAGGTACGAAAAATAGGCGGTGAGGTTTAAAGAACAAGGTACGACTGCCTTCCAACGAAAAATCAGGGGAGTAAACCCCGAAAACAAAACAGCAGCCGGAGCCCCTAAAGATGGTGTAAGGCTGAAATCCAATGCTATCCATCGACACTACCGTTGCCAAACGGCATTGGTACCTTACCTTTCCTTTGGATCGCAGCGGCAGTGTGGAGAGGGGGGATTTGCTGCATGGGCAACAGCTTATACTCCAGATAACCCGCCCAGGCTATGATAAGAAATTAAGAAAGGAAAACAAAAATCTCCTCTTACTTCTTTAATCCTTTACCGGGATAAGATGTTTCATCTGCAAGTCTTCCGTCTACGAGAGGCGATGGAGTAGTGTCAAAGTTTTTTGTTTTTTTTTCGTTTCTTTGAACAACATAGCCTGGGCGGGTTATCTGGGGGATAAGCTGTTGCCCATGCAGCAAATCCCCCCTCTCCGCGATGGAGTAGTGTCAAAGATTTTTGTTCTCCTCAGGGTGGCAACAGACTTTATCGACCCTTCAAGGGTGTGAAATAAGGGATGCTACTCTTATTGCCTACTCGTCACGTGGAAGCAGAGAATTTATCCGTTGTGGGCCTAATAGATTTCTGACAAGTTCCCACACGTGGTAAGGAGAAGAATGACACATCTTATCCAGGCAAAGGATTAAAGAAGTAAGAGGAGATTTTTGTTTTCCTTTCTTAATTTCTTATCATAGCCTGGGCGAGTTTATCTGGAGGATAAGCTGTTGCCCATGCAGCAAATCCCCCCTCTCCACACTGCCGCTGCGATCCAAAGAAAAGGTAAGGTACCAATGCGGTTTGGCAACAGTAGTGTCGCAGGAGTTGATGGGTAGCACTGGATTTCAGCATCACACCACCTTTAGGGCCTCCGGCTCCTGTTTTGTTTTCGGGGTTTACTCCCCTGGTTTTTCGTTGGAAGGCAGCAGAGGTTTTGTGTCGGTCTTTTCCTTGACTTTGATGGGTTGCCGACCAAGGCTAAAGAGCCCCTTTTAACCCATTTGGGGATACATGCGAGTAGCAGGTATCGCAATCTTACTGCCATTGGTGTTCCTGAGAAAATAAATGAAATTAGGAATAAGGTATATTGTACATTTGTTAACCTGTGATTTATTCTTATGTGGTGAAAAGTGATTCTAGCACTCGAAAACCCATAAAGGAAAAAAGCCCAGCTTCGTTTCGCAGGGCTGGGTTTGTGTTTTCGTAGATCCCTTTTGCGTTGATGTCGCGCACGCGCTCAGAAAACGGAAGTGAGCGAGCAGAAAGGTAAACAAGCAGCGGCGAGAGGAGAACGCGAAAAAGGGGTGTCCGAACGAGTGAACGGAAACGAAGTCAATAAGAGTGAAGGAGCGATAAAAGAGAAAACTGAAAAGGATAAGGAAGAGAAGAAGGAGAGAAACGAACGAAAGAAAGAACACATACAGAAGCTCAGAAGAAGGAATACAAGGATAAAAGAGACAGACGCAGGTTTTAATGAATTCTTTGTTTTACTGTATTTTAACTTGTCATTTGCTGTTTTATTTTTGGCAAAATAAATCAGTGACTCTTAGTAACTGTTAAGTTTTTTGTTCGGGCTAACTTCAAGGCACATCTTAATATTTCGAGATAAAAATCTCTTCTGCAGAAGATCTCTGAAACTGAAGTTATTGTTAGTGGCTGTCCATTTGGTTTGTGAGGGTGTTTGCTTATGTGTGTGTGTTTGTGTTACATAATTATTAGATTCCTAATGATTATGGCAATAGTGTAGAAATCATAATGGCGATTAGTGCAGCTGATGGCCTTGAGGGTGAGTGATGGTGCTTGACCTCACTCTCACCTTCCGGGGATAAATCGTGAGAACCGGAAGGCGTAGAGGACCCTGTTCCGGTTTAAGGATAGAAGTAACTCAGTCATTTAGAAGTTAGAAGCCGAGCTAGTAACATGTAAGTCTCATCTGCGCAGATTGTCTGGGTTGGGGATTTGGAAATAAAGTAACATCAACGTAAATCGAAGTCTTGTGTTTATTACCTAAAAACTAACAATGACACAGGGCTTCTGATAAAGAGAAATCCCAATAGAAAACCAGACCCGGAATCCCCAAGAAAGACAACACCAGACGCTAGACCAGACCAAGAAGATAGATGATCAGAATAGCAAAGCCGTCCAGAAGAATAGATGACCAAGATATAGAAGAATTAAAGAAGTAAAGAAAGGTATATAACATTATATCGATTTGGTACTGTGAAAACAGTCAGTATATAACAAAAATCTCTTCCGCAGAAGATCTCCGAAACTGAAGTTATTGTTAGTGGCTGTCCATTTGTCTCATGTCTTCCAAACTCTATATACGCGCGCGTGTATGTGTGGGGGTGTTTGTTTATGTGTGTGTGTGTGTGCTTATGTGTGTGTGCCTGTTCAAGAGTGTCTGATTATCATTCCAAGTCTATTTCGGAGATCTTCTGTAGAAGAGATTTTTATCTCGAAATATCAAGAATAAATCACTGGTTAACAAACAACACCATAGTTACCTTATTTTTCTTTACATTTGCATTGTGATAGCCTTCAAAACCAACCACCAAACCAATATATACACAATGCTTCAAGCAAATTATAAAAGCCTTATATATATATATATATTATATATATATATATATATATATAGAGAGAGAGAGAGAGAGAGAGATATCAGATAAGCAACAGTACCTTCAGGTCAGTTTTATATATACAGGGTGGTCCAAAAGTAGGGTTACAGTTAACACTTAAACTTAATCAAGTAACTGTAATCCTACTTTTGGCCCACTCTGTGTATATATATATATATATATATATATATTATATATATAGAGAGAGAGAGAGAGAGAGAGAGCGAGAGAGAGAGAGAGAGAGGGGGTTGGGGGTTTAATTCATGACTACTACTATCAGTGTTCCTGAAAGATGTAATGAGATTAGATGTATTGTGCATTTGTGTATCAGATAAGCAACAGTACCTTTCGGTCATTTTGGGGGGGGGGGGGGATAAGTTCACTAAAGGCGTTAATGCATATATCTTATTATAATGGAGATTGTGTGGTTGTTTTTCTGTAACCGAAATCACTACTCAAATCACAATTCGTTTAGTTATTTACGTCACATTTTCCATGATTTCATTTTTATATAAGGTAAAAGGAAAAGTGAACAAAAATAATGACTCAAACAAGTCCAAGTAGGAGAGAAATATTTCGTCCTTCTGACGCGAAGAACATCCTCAGTCATTAATAGAAGACCGGGGATGTTCTTCGCGTCAGAAGAACGAAGTATTTCTCTCCTACTTGGGACTTGTTTGAGTCATTATTTGTGTTCATTCTCCCTTTTACTTCACCTCATACTGTCGAATTTTACTCCAACCCTCCTATCTTCATATATATATATAAGCCTCAATAATTAATAAAATTGTTTTACATTATTAATACTGTTGACCATATCTACATACTAATGACATGCAAATGTATTTATATATACAACAAAATAGTAATTTACATTCTGAACGGGAAGTCTAATTTGCATATTGATATTAACAATTTGATTTTAATAAATATGTGCTTTCTAATCGTTTGATTTCTATTAATGAATATGTGCTGTAGCGTTAGTTTCGTATTTGCCTGGGAGAGTTGTCTGCCCGGTTTAGTTTGCTGGTGCTCGCTAGGGGAATTAGTATTTAAGCGGCTGGTTCAAAAGGCTTCTCTCTCTTTTCCTGTTCCTGATACTACGAGACACATGGGTTAGTTAAGGTCTACCCCGTCTCGTTGGGGCTTTTGCCCCACTTACATTACTGTAAGTTCTTAACACAGCATGGACTATCCCTAGTCTCATGTCTGTGGCTTTTATATGTTATCTTGTACCATTCATGAATGTGTATTTATCTGTCTACATGTAACTTGTTTTACCAATGTACTTTGTATCTCGTCATATCCATGTGCTGTACTATATTAAATGTTTTGTCTGTTAACCTTCGTCGGAGTCTTGTATTCAAATATACCTAACCTTGAACCATTCTTACAGTGCAAAAAATGTAGGAAGTGCGTGGTGTAATGGTTAAAGTCATGGAAAATGGACTCGTCGCCCAGAGTTCAAATCCTGGACCTTTTTATTAAATATAAACGTTAGTTTAGAATATGGAGATTAGAGTTCAATAGTTCGTTTAGTTTAGATCGAAATAGGCTACTGGTAATTGTGATAGGTATTGTTAGAGAGTGGTTATTGTTATGGGTTGGTTGCAGAGTTATTGTCTGCTAAGGGATTGTCCTGAATGACTATTCCTCGTGTTGTTACATAATTATTAGATACCTAATATTTATGGCAATAGTTTAGAAATCAAATGGCCGTTATAAGCTACAGCCCATGGCCTTGAGAGTGAGTGACGGCGCTTGACCTCACTCTCACCTTGCCTTCCGGGGATAAATCATGAGAACCGGAAGGCATAGAAGACCCTGTCTTCCGGTTTAAGGATAGTAAGTAACTCAGTCAGTTAGCAAGTAGGAGCCAAGCTCGTAGGATGTGCGCAGATGTCTGGTTTGGGGATTTACAAATAAAGTAACATCAAAAGAAATTTTATTTTGAATGAAAAAAATTTGTTGGAGAAAAACGGAGAATTTTTTTAAAATGTTCGAAGAATTTTTTTAAAATTCACTTTCAGGACGCTGAATGATATAGAGCCGTTAGCAAATCTAGAGAATTTGAATATTTATTCCTTTCTTTTTTTCTTTTTCTCGTTTCCAGGACTTATCAAACAAGTTAGGGATAAATAATAACATTTTATTTTTGCAATACACAACTGTATCCACCATCATTCCTAGAAAAATCAAAAATATTCAAATTCTCTAGATTTGCTAACAGCTCTATATCGTTCAGCGTCCTGAAAGTGAATTTTTTAAAAATTCTCTTCGAACATTTTTAAAAATTCTCCGTTTTTTCCCCAACAAATTTTTTCATTTCAAAATAAAATTTCACTCTGATGAAGGTTGAATTTTCTCTGTGTACGGAATATTTTTACATTTTTCTATTATTATTATTTCATTTCATTTGTTTATTTAATGATAATAATAGTTTGAATCGTGTACACATAGATAAACTGACCGAAACACATGTGTAAGTGATATTGATTAAATTCATCTTTTATTATCCATTCTGTACTTTCTTTTCTTTTTTTTCTGCGCCACTCTCCCATGTGTTGGTAGTAATGTGGAATGTCTTTCTTATGAAGCGTTGGCTCTGGCGGGGGTCCAGTGCGCTTCGGCCACTGGACCGGTGAGATGGTAAATTATTAGCGTCGATCCCAGAGGGCCATCCCTCCAGGCAATACCTGCCCCTTTGACTTAAAGGGGCAGGGCTGGGTTTATTGCCCAGCGCCTGAGGCGCCCCCCTTGAGGGGGAATGCCGACAGGATCGACGCAATTTTTCTACCCGCCACCCATGAGTCTCAGCTTGTGGGTGGTCCCACATAAATAGGGCCTTCGTGCCTGACTCGGTACGAGTGGGGTACTGGGAAAATAAACCTATGAAGCGTTGGCGTGGTCTTCCTAACGGTCGGGAGTATTCTACTAATTTGCCATACAGTAGGTCTTTGGGGATGCGGCCTTTGTCCACCCTCCTGGCACGCCGGTCTTATAAAGAAAGAAATCAAACAAAGGACGTGTGTTTTTTTTTTTGTAAAATTTTATTTATTGATAAAGCAAAAGATTAGTTTCCCCACAAATTATCAAGGGATATGAGAAATTTCCAGGCACTGTATTTTGTTATCAAATAGATAATATCACATATTGGTATGAGTATTAAAATGTGTATAACATAGTAAACAAAAATATCAAAAGACGAATATATCAGCATATCAGATAGTATGTAGGTGTCGATATCAGTTTGGGTTTGGGGGATTTTAGAAGCATCACAAAAAAAAGTACGATTCTTTTGTTTCATTTTAGAATTTAATTTTGATTCAAATTTAGATTTTATTTAATTACAATTTTATTTTTGATAAAGTTATAGTTGTAGAGTAGCTAGCACCCCTCCTTCAGCACTCTACGAGATGGCCTTGCTCATAGCATTAAATAGTCTACGATTAAGGACTTCAACAGTGGATTAATAAGCTGATTAATATTTGGTCAGATCTTACTTCTTTTTGTTGTAGAGTAGTTAGCACCCCTCCTTCAGCACTCTACGAGATGGCCTTGCTCATAGCCTTAAATAGTATACGATTAAGGACTTCAACAGTGGATTAATAAGCTGATTAATATTTGGTCAGATCTTACTTCTTTTTGTTTGTAGAGTAGTTAGCACCCTCCTTCAGCACTCTACCAGATGGACTGGCTCATAGCCTTAAATATATCAGCATATCAGATAGTATGTAAGTGTCGATATAAGTTTGTGTTTGGGGGATTTTAGAAGCATCACAAAAAAAGTAATTCTTTTGTTTCATTTTAGAATTTAACTTTGATTTAAATTTAAATTTCATTTAATCATTAAAATGTCATTTTTGGTATATATATAGATATATATGGAGGCATGTGGGCTAGCGGTTAGAGTCGTGGAAAATGGACTCGTCAATTTGAGTTCAATTCCTAGACAAACCTGTTGGCATTTCACATAGCGCTAATACCCTTGGGAAAGGTATGAATCCATATATTCTCCCTTCAGCTATGGGTTAAATAGTAGGGCAGACTGGGCTCTTTAACCTTGGGTAGGTAGCCAGTCTAGGAGAGGGAAAACTCTGAATTCAAAATTCCTGAGGTCAGTCGTTGATTGGGTTTGTGGCATTCCTTGTGCACCAATTCTTTCCTATCGACAATGCCAAAAAGTGTGGAATGGTCCAACACAAGCCTTCACCACTATAAACAAATCACTGTGTGGATGTTCATTGTATGAACCCTCATGCATCGAAAATCGATGAGAGTGTCCATAATAATAATAATAATACTAATAATATTATTGTTAGATGGAAAATAAAGGGTCTACCATGGTTTATATTTAGTATCCAATTGCCGTTTTAACTTTTCTGTCACAGTGGCTTCAGTAAATAATCCAAAAGTGCTCAATATATTAAAAATATAGAGCAGTAATAACACTAATAATATTATTGTTAGATGGAAAATAGAGGGTCTACTATGGTTTCAATCAAAAAATGGTCTCCTCAGGACCCTACTCTACATTAACAAAGTCGATGTAATTCCTTAGTTAGTGAAGCCACTGTGACGGAAAAGTTAAAGCGGTATTCGGATACTATATATATATATATATATATATATATATATATATAGTATCCAATTTACACCATTTCTGTCATTTTCAAAGGAACCGTTTCGTTTTACCTAATGAATGCTTTCAGCAAGAAACCACTGGTTGTAATTGTTGTACCGGCCGTTCCTACAGTGGAGAACATGCACCGGTTCTCACTATAAATAGTGAGACACCGAGTGGAAAGGAGCACTGTTCCCGTTAACGACAAGCTAGTCGTACATGTACCATTAATTGTAAATACACTTGTCTTATTTTACCCCATCTCGACTTGACTTCTTTTTACTGTTGGGACTAACATCACAACAGTAATACCGTCCCGAAATAAATAAATAAAAGCAAAAAGCTTTTATTTGTTACTTCATTGAACTATATATATAGATAGATAGATATATAGATATATAGTTAATTTTTTGTTATCATTGGAGAAATGATTATAAAGTGCTCAATTATTTCTGTAAGAGCTGTATTTATTTATTTATTTATAGTCACCAATACAATTAAAAGTTTGTCTTACCAATGGTTTCGGAAACCAGAATAAAAAATAAAAATAAAAAAAATAAAAAATAAAATAAAAAATGAAATAAAAACGGAAAAATTTAAAATCATCAAAAAAATCATCATAAAAACATGAGACTCAATGACGACAAATAGGAACGCCGGTGAATGAAGAAAGCAAAAGCAAGTACGAATAACGGATCATGTACACACGAGGCACGGTCAACGTTTCTGATGACAGATAATCACCTAAAAGTGATGTTCCGAAACCATTGGTAAGACAAACTTTCAAATGTATTGGTGACTATAAATATATATATATATATATATATATATATATATATATATTATAATAGGTTGAAATATTGTTTTTTTATATACCCCAATAAAGATGAGGACAACAGTCCAAAAAATCAAAATATTTTTTTAAATTCTTATCAACTAGGTCATCTTCAGGGGAAAAGTTTTTTTTTATGAAGAAAAGTTATTTTTTCAAAAAGGAAAAAAGACCAAACAAGGAAGAAGGAAAGGAAGTGTGGGAGGTGAGGGTACTTTTTTTGTTGACTCGTACTTCTAAAATTCACAATCTCCCTTATGAAAATCTCAACAGTTTTTAAAGCTGTGCCTAATCCGGATTAAAACAATCAGATTAGATAATCCTAATCCAAAAGGAAAGGGAGAAACAACGATAATACAAATGATTACGGACATTTATAGAAACAGCAACAAAAAATCAGCGTCCAATTTCACGGAGGGAGCAGTTCCTTTTGAGACCATCCAGACAACAGCATTATTGAAATTGATAGAATACTCAGAAGAGTCCTGGAGACCTGAGGTGACTTGTTGTCACTCAGACTCCAGCGAGAGACATGTTTGCATGTTTACGCTGGCGTGAAAAAACTCATAATAATAATAATGATAATACAGATGATTACGGACATTTATAGAAACCGCTAGAAAAGGTCAATGTCCAATTTCATGGAGGCGGCGGGGGGTTCCCTTCCCCCAGAAAGTAATGAAGGGAGGAATGAAAGAGGGCGTCGAGGAGAAAAAGGGAAAAGAAAGAAGAAAACAAGGTGGAAAAGGAGTGAATTTAAAAAAAAAAAAAGAAGAAAAAAAAAAAGAAAAAGAAGAAGAAAAATACTTCAAGTTAAAGATAGATCATCTTATCCCAGTCAGGAGATCAAATTTTTTATCTCTTTGAAAATAGCTCCCTAGTCAAGGAACACATCAACGAAGACTTTGAAAAGTTATCGGCCTAACCAAAAGTAGAAAACCCTGTCGGCTGGGGCTTTAGAAAACACTGACTGCGACTCTGCAGAGGAGTAACATTCTCACCCCAAGTACTCATCAACGAAGACGTTGAAATGTTATCGCCAAACCAAAAGTAGAAAACCCTGTCGGCTGGGGCTTTAGAAAACACCGACTGCGACTCTGCAGAGGAGTAACATTCTCACCCCAAGTACTCATCAACGAAGACGTTGAAATGTTATCGGCCAAACCAAAAGTAGAAAACCCTGTCGGCTGGGGCTTTAGAAAACACCGACTGCGACTCTGCAGAGGAGTAACATTCTCACCCCAAGTACTCATCAACGAAGACGTTGAAATGTTATCGGCCAAACCAAAAGTAGAAAACCCTGTCGGCTGGGGCTTTAGAAAACACCGACTGCGACTCTGCAGAGGAGTAACATTCTCACCCCAAGTACTCATCAACGAAAACGTTGAAATGTTATAGGCCAAACCAAAAGTAGAAAACCCTGTCGGTTGGGGCTTTAGAAAACACCGACTGCGACTCTGCAGAGGAGTAACATTCTCACCCCAAGTACTCATCAACGAAGACGTTGAAATGTTATCGGCCAAACCAAAGGTAGAAAACCCTGTCGGCTGGGGCTTTAGAAAACACCGACTGCGACTCTGCAGAGGAGTAACATTCTCACCCCAAGTACTCATCAACGAAGACGTTGAAATGTTATCGGCCAAACCAAAAGTAGAAAACCCTGTCGGCTGGGCTTTAGAAAACACCGACTGCGACTCTGCAGAGGAGTAACATTCTCACCCCAAGTACTCATCAACGAAGACGTTGAAATGTTATCGGCCAAACCAAAAGTAGAAAACCCTGTCGGCTGGGGATTTAGAAAACACCGACTGCGACTCTGCAGAGGAGTAACATTCTCACCCCAAGTACTCATCAACGAAGACGTTGAAATGTTATCGGCCAAACCAAAAGTAGAAAGTCCTGTCGGCTGGGGCTTTAGAATACACCGACTGCCCCTCTGCAGAGGGATAAGATCCCCCATCCCCAAGTATTAAGTTTATCAGCAACTAAATTTAAATTCAATTTTTATCTCTTACAAAATAGCTCCCTAGGCAAAGAACACATCAGCAATACATCTCCAGAAGATCCCAAGTAATTCCAGACTCGGAAAACGGAGAAAATGCCTGCCCAGCAACAGACTTAGCTATTCAGATACTCCGATCCAGAATAGCAGATATGAAGAATAGCAGATATTAAAGATCCAGATTAGTATATATGTATTACATACTCCTTCAATTTGATGCCACATAACATGCAAAAAATGGTTGTTAATCATTTTGCAGTCTATAAATACTTTTAATTGATTCTGTTACGTAAAATTATGAGTTCGTCCTTACTTCTCCACAAGGTTCTCAAAGCAAGAAAATTTGATTAACAAAAAAAAAAAAAAGTAAAGAGAACTAGTCAACTGGTAGACTTCGCAGATCCAGCAGATCACAGGGTGAAGATGAAGGAAAATGAAAAGAATTGAACAAGCTGTGGAATATGAGGGTCAAAGTGATACCAATTGTAGTTGGTGCACTTGGAATGATCCCAAAAAGCTTGAAAAAAAGATTGGAGGGTCTGGAAATCAGAGGAAGAATTGAGACCATCCAGACAACTGCATTGCTGCAATCGGCTTGAATACTCAGAAGAGTCCTGGAGACCCGAGGATTCTTGTTGTGACTCCAGTGAGAGACATATTTACGCTGGTGTGAAAAAAACTCAAAATAATAAGAAGAAAGAAGAAGAAGAAGGAAAGAGGAAAGAGAAGGAAAGAGGAAAGAAAAGGAAGGAGAAACAAAAGAAGGGAGGAAGGAAATAATGATAATTTCAAACAAAAAGATATAATGATAATGATATTATTGATAATAATAGGTTATATGTGTGTGGGATAAGATATCGGACTACTATGTAGTCTGAGTTCGAACCCTACCCAAGGATAGTTGTGTCTAGCCACACTGAAGAGGCATGATATGCCAAAACACGTGTCTGTGGATGACTTATTAATATATATGCTCCAATAAATTTGGTAATGAGCTCTCTAATTGGTAATTTAAATTAACTCTCACTACTAAGCAAATAAGCAATGATCATTTCTCCGGAAATTTGATCTCTCAGTGACCGAATGATACATACATTCCTATGTATTTAATAGTTTAAAAACACCAGTCCCCGCATCAGCTGTCAGTGGGCGAGGGGATAAGATATCGGACTACCATGCGGTCAATCTGAGTTCGAACCCTACCCAAGGATAGTTGTGTCTAGCCACACTGAAGAGGCATGATATGCCGAAACACGTGTCTGTGGATGACTTAATATATATATATATATATATATATATATATATGTGTGTGTGTGTATTTGGGCAGCATTCTTTCATTTATACATGTAGAATTAAACAAAAGACATCTCCTGTTTAACAATTTTATTTTTGATCTTTTCGAGTTTTCTGGCCAACTTTTTAAATATTTGGGTGGAATTTTAAAATGCCTATAACACCTTTCTCATCAATTCTTCTCCTTCCAGCCTCCACATTAATATAATTTTAAAAAAACTGGAACACATCACCCCTGATGATGGCACTTCAAAGTGCCGAAAGTACTCAGGACTTGAATTTTGGTGGACTTATCCACGAATTCCACCCAAATATTAAAAAGTTGTCCAGAAAACTCGAAAAGATCAAAAATAAAATTGTTAAACAGGAGATGTGTCTTTTGTTTAATTCCACACACACACACATATATATATATATATATATATATGTGTGTGTGTGTGTGTGTGTGTGAGTAGCTCTGCATTCTGGGTTCGCCGATTCGATCTCTGTCGGGGGGAGATCGTAGGTATACACTGCTGATGAGAAGATGTGTCTTTTGTTTAATTCTATGTGTATATATATATATATATATATATATATGCATGTTTGTGTGTATGAAAAACAAGGTAATTAGAGGATGAGTTAGAAGTATTAGCCAATATTAAAGGTTTCGGTTTTTATATTAAACCATCGTCAGGACATCATCAATATGTGAGGTTTTGAGCATCTGTGTATATGTGTGTGTGTGTGTCTGTGTGTATGTATGTATATATGTATATATATATTTTTTGGGGGGTGGGAGAGTATATGTGCTTAATTGGAGTCGTACCTAATTTTGAAAGTTAATTGATTAATAATTAATTAATTAGGCGGGCATACCTATTTAAATGTAAGGCTAAACAAATCGAGAAAAATCAATCTCTGTATGTACATTTCGGACTATTAGGCCTCATCAGCAGAGCTATAGATAGGAAGACCGCCTTGTGCGGGATTCAAAACCTTCCTATCTATATATATATATATATATATATATATATATAATTATATATATGGCATAATGTCGGTATCAGCCAAACAGCGAGGGAGTCTACCCCCTTTTCACTAGCGCTAGACCAAAGAAGATTATTTTTGCATCTGAGGTGGAGCGCCCACACCTACCGCCAGCTCCCACTTTACCGCACAGATCTCTGCGCCACTCATACGCCGAGTTGGCGAGGGCCAGTATTGAACCAAGAATCATGCGATTCCTAGTCCAGTGCTCTACCGACTGAGCTAAAATTGACTTGTAGAAGAACAGTAATGGTGCTATTTAACCCAAGGGTTTTTAACCTATGGGCCCCCACCCTTCAGTGGGGCGTGAAATAAATAAATTGGGTCGCAAATTAACACTATTTGTTTTTAGTATTATTTGTATTATTCGGACTATTGTCCTCATCTTCATTGTTACCTGTACAACGTTTCAGCCGATGTGCCCTCTGGCCTTCTTCAGGTATTTCTTGTCGGACTCGGGAACCTTCTTGTCATAATTGGGGATCATCACAGAACTTTGAAGGACGGGGGGCACATTGGCCGATACATTGTACAGATAACAATGAAGATGAGGACAATAGTCTGAATAATACAAATAATATTTATTACCAAGCCTCATCTCAAAAATTCAGAGAAATAGTGTAGATAACAATAAAGATGAGAACAATAGTCCGATTAATACAAATAATCCAAATTATCAAGCCTCATCTCAAAAATTCAGAGAAATAGTGTAGATAACAATAAAGATGAGGACAATAGTCCAAATAATACTAATTATTAAGCCCCATCTAAAAATTAAGAGCAATAATATTTGTTTTTGTTGTAAATAAGTAAAGTCTTCAGGGCGGCCTAAAGTCGGTATCAGCCAGTCAGCGAGAGAGTCTATCCCCTTTTCAATAGCGCTAGACCAAGGAGATTTTTTTGGCGTCTGAGGTGGAGCACCACACCTACCATCAGCTCCTTTACCGCACAGATCCCTGTGCTACTCATATGCTGAGTTGGCGAGGACCGGTATCGAACTAGGAACCTTGTGGTTTCTAGCCAAAATGCTCTACCGACTGAGCTAAGCCGTGTCGCAATTCAAATTGTTGATCTGGCTGTAGGTCTCAGTGAAAAGATGAGGACAATAGTCTGAATAATACAAATGATACCAATTATCAAGCCTCATCTCAAAAATTCAGAGAAATAGTGTAGATAACAATGAAGATGAGGACAATAGTCCAAATAATACTAATTATCAAGACTATCTCTCTTCATATCTATCTTTCATATCTATCTTTCATATCTATCTACCTATCTTTCCATCTAAGTCTCTTCATATCTATCTCTCTTCATATCTATGTATCTATCTCTCTTCATATCTATGTATCTCTCTTCATATCTCTCTTCAGATGTGTCTATTTTCATATCTATCTTTCATATCTATCTACCTATCTTTATATCTATCTCTCTTCATATCTATCTCTCTTCATATGCGTCTATTTTCATACCTATCTTTCTATCTAAGTCTCTTCATATCTATCTACCTTTCTATCTCTCTTCATATTTATCTTTCATATCTATCTACCAATCTTTCTATCTATCTCTCTTCATATCTATCTTTCATATCTATCTACCTATCTTTCTAAGTCTCTTCATATCTGTCTCTCTTCATATGTATGTATCTAAGTCTCTTCATATCTCTCTTCATATGTGTCTATTTTCATATCTTTCATATCTATCTACCTATCTTTTCTTCATATCTATCTACCTATCTTTCTATCTATCTCTCTTCCTATGTATGTATCTAAGTCTCTTCATATCTATCTCTCTTCATATGTGTCTATTTTCATATCTATCTTTCATATCTATCTACCTATCTTTCTATCTAAGTCTCTTCATATCTATCTTCATATCTATCTTTCTACCTAAGTCTCTTCATATCTATCTTCCTATCTATCTTTCTACCTAAGTCTCTTCATATCTATCTCTCTTCATGTGTCTATCTCTTTTCATATCCAAGTCTCTTCATATCTATCTCTCTTCATATGTGTCTATTTTCATATCTATCTTTCATATTATCTACGTTACCTTTTTTTCTATCTAATTCTCCTCTATCTATCTTCTTATCTATCTTTCTTTTCTATCTAAATTCAGAGATATATTATTTTTTTGTTGTATTCATTTCCATTCACAACTGAGTTTTAATATGTCACATTCAAATTGTTGATCCTCAGGCTGTGGGTTTCAGACAAACAAAGTTTGAAAACACAGATTTACCCAGTTTAAACCAAATTTTTGCAGACCTGTAAAACCATACTAGCAATAACTAACGTCTTTAAATAGCCTGATATTTGCAGTATTGTATTTTTGGTATAAAAGATATATAGGACTAATTTTTTAAAGGTGGAGATCCGATTAAATATCTCTAATTTTTTGGTTTACATTTTTACAATTGTTGTTCTTTGATTATGAAAACCAATACAAATTAAAGTTTAAAAAGTGAATGCATGAATGAATATCTTTAAATTCATATAAATTTTTGCCAAAAAATGTGTATGTATCAATAGAAATGTATGCGTAAATTATTTCTTGGAAGTTTGCCAGCCTTGTTATATACGAAGTTAGAATATATGTTAAATACAAGGGGGTTAAGAAAAATTTTGATATCATTTGAGATGTTCAGGGTGTTTCAGAAAAAATTGGTATCATTTAAGATATTCAAGTGGTGTTCAGAAAATTTGGTATCATTGTTAAGATATTCAGTGTTTCAGAAAAATTTGGTATCATTTAAGATATTCAGGGTGTGTTCAGAAAAATTTTGGTATCATTTAAGATTTCAGCGGTGTTTCAGAAAAATTTGGTATCATTTAAGATTTCAGGGTGTTTAGAAGAAATTTGGTATATTTAAGATATCAGGGTGTTTCAGAAAAATTTGATATCAATTGAGATATTCAGGTTGTTACAGCAAAATTTGATATTCTTGAGATATTCAGGGTGTTTCAGAACAATTTGGTATCATTTGCGATGTACAGGGTGTTTCTACTAAGTCACTTTAAATCACTAGCATAGACAAAGGAGAATTATTTTTGTGTCTGAGGTGGAGCACCCACAACTACCACCAGTTCACTTTACTGTACAGATCTCTGCCTACTCATACGCAGAGTTGGCAAGGGCCAGTATTGAACCAAGAATCTTGCGATTCCTAGTCCAGTGGCTCTAACCGACGAGCTAAAATGACTTGTTAGAGAACCACATAATGTGCTATTTAACCCAAGGGTTTTTTAAAACTATGGCCCCCACCCTTCAGTGGGTCATGAATAAATAAAATTTGTGTCGCAAATTAAAAGTATTTGTTTTTAGTATTATTTGTATTTATTCAGACTATTGTCCTCACCTTCATTGTTATCTGTACAACGTTCAAGCCGATGAGCCCCTCTGGCCTTCTTCAGGTATTTTCTTGTCGGACTCGGGGACCTTCATATCATTCTTCTCTTCATATCTATTTAACACCTATCTTCATATCTATCTGTTTTCATATCTATGTCAGTCATATCTCTCTCTCTTTATATCTCTTATATCTATCTTCATATCTAAGTCTCTTCAAATCTATCTTCATATGTATGTATAAGTCTCTTCGTATCTATCTCTCTTCATATGCGTCTATTTTCATATCTATCTTTCATATCTATCTACCTATCTTTCTATCTAAGTCTCTTCATATCTATTTCTCTTCATATGTATGTATCTAAGTCTCTTCATATCTATGTATCTATCTTTCTTCGTATCTATGTATCTTTCATATCTATCTATCTCTTTTCATACCTAAGTCTCTTCCTATCTATCTTTCTATTTAAGTCTCTTCATTTCTATCTCTCTTCATATGTATCTATCTTCATATCTATTTTCTTACATATCGATCTATCTATCTCTTTTCATATCTAAGTCTGTTCCTATCTAAGTCTGTTCCTATCTAAGTCTGTTCATATCTATCTTCCTATCTAAGTCTCTTCATATCTATCTCTCTTCATGTGTCTATCTATCGTTTTTCATATCTAAGTCTCTTCAAATCTATCCATTCGATATAATAAATTTACTGATGTTGAATTTAGCAATAATCATATTGCAGGTTTATATACCAAAACTGAGAGGGGGGGGTTGGAGCGGTCTTATATCACTCGTCATACAACGGTGTGTTGAAGAACGACTTCATTTTCGGATTGGCCTTTTTCTGAAATGCAAATTGGCTGACTGAAAAGTAAAGGGGTCATGTTGCATGTACCTGCGGAAGAACAGGTGTACAGAAGACATTCAAAGATGAGATGATGAGATCCGGGATTGTCTGGATTGGTCCCATCCGGGATCGGCACTCGGACTGTCGGCTGCTTGGATAAATCAGATAGCTCACCGCTCGTGACAGGGATTTCATGGAGAAGATCTTTACTCGGCTCATCTGAACAAGAAAAAAAAAATGAAAAAAGACGAGAATTACCATCATATAAGAATTTTCAACTGAGTCTCATCATAGGATTACCACAGGAAGAAGAACTACAATAGAGAACTTATAGTGGGGATTTCATCTGATGGCAAATAAAAGAGAAAAATGGCAACAGTGAGATGGATTTATAAATTAGAGAATTGCAATCATATGAGAACTTTCAACTAAGTCTCATCATAGGATTACCACAGGAAGAAGAACTACGATAGAGAATTTGTAGTGGGAATTTCATCTGATGGCAAATAAAAGAGAAAAATGGCAACAGTGAGATGGATTTATAAATTAGAGAATTGCAATATGAGAATTTTCAACTGAGTCTCATCATAGGATTACCACAGGAAGAATAACTACAATAGAGAACTTATAGTGGGAATTTCATCTGATGGCAAATAAAGAGAAAAATGGCAACAGTGAGATGGATTTATAAATTAAGAGAATTACCATCATATGAGAATTTTCAACTGAGTCTCATCATAGGATTACCACAGGAAGAAGAACTACAATAGAGAACTTATAGTGGGAATTTCATCTGATGGCAAATAAAAGAAAAAAATGGCAACAGTGAGATGGATTTATAAATTAGAGAATTGCAACTTTAAACAGATTCACCATTAATAAGAATTATTTGTTTTCCCCTGAGCTTCATCAGAGGATTACCACAGGAAGAAGAACTACGATAGAGAATTTGTAATGGGGATCAATCAGCTGCTCATGTTAAGCCCTAGCACTGGTATGACTGTCCCAACCCTATAGCCCTGATGGCAAGCCCTAATCCTTTTTATCATGTATGTGCTAGAAGGCAGTGGCTGAGGGTCTTACAGTCCTGGGTACGACATTAAACTACATTTAATGGTGAAGCTTGAATTGTGGAGTACGCCTTCATCACCATTACTCCCAGGTCCACTCTGATCCAGAGTGGTAGTACCTATAAGGATCCCATCTATGGTTCAAGTAGAAAAATAAGTTTGAAAAAATGTGTTTAAAAAAATTGAGTTTACAAACAAAATTGAGTTAAACGTCTTTGGCATAAAATAACCCAACAAGGGTTGACATGCTGTAAAATCCAACCAAACAACCCAATGTCCTGATGAAGGTATAATTCAAACTGAAACATTCGAACATTGACTTCACCATCTATTTATACATATACAAAGGGCAGTTGTGTGTATATGTATGTCCGGAGGAAACTTTGAAAATAAAAGAATTAATGACAAAGTAAATATATATATACACATTAATATCACCAGGGCTTGGTTTCTATCTATCTATACATATATAAAGGGCAGTTGTGTGTATATGTATGTCTGGAGGAAACTTTGAAATAAAGAATTAATGACAAAGTAAATATATATACACATTAAATATCACCAGGGCTTGGTTTTCTATCTATCTATACATATATAAAGGGCAGTTGTGTGTATATGTAAGTCCAGAGGAAACTTCAAAAATAAAACAATCAACGACAAAGTAAATATATATACACATTAAATATCACCAGGGCTTGGTTTTTGAGCAAAAATAATAGAGATTTGATTTATATTCGTGAAGATGATTAAAAAATAAAATTTTAAATAATAACAGCATGGATTTTTTTTTTTCATTTAATATTTTAGATAGTAGACATTAAGATTTTTTTCAGAGTAGCTGGATCAATGTAAGGGTTTTTTGTTTTTTTTTTACATAGGGATTTAAATGGGACATCTCACAAGAATTCAACTCATGATTCAGTAATAATGGATCTGCGGGACTAACTTAAAAAAAATCCCTCTCTACCTAGACGACGCCGGGTAGCCGCTGCTAGTATATATATAAAGAGCAGTTGTGTATAAGTATATGTCCGGAGGAAACTTCGAAAATAAAACAATTAACGACAAACTAAATATATATACACATTAAATATCACCAGGGCTTGGTTTTTGAGCAAAAGTAATGGAAATTTTATTTATATTTGGGAAGATATTTAAAAATTCAAATTTGAAATGTAACAGAAGGGAAAGTCATTTGGATGTTATTTTGTTTATACTTTTTTTGTATGTTTTCTTTTTTCAATTTGAATTATAATATTGATTGATTGAATTATTTGCATCATTCATATTTTTTTTTAAATTGTAAATCATTGAATGGAAATTTCTTACTATATTGTTATATACTAGCAAAAAAAAAAAAAAAAAAAAAAAAACCCTCCGGGCGATGTAAAAGTAGGTTTTTAAAACATATTGCCTAAGGGTGGTAGTAAAAAATTCAATGTCAGCGAGTTTGTACCCTAAGTAAGTAAAATCATCAAATTCATTAAAGGATTAAAAAATAAAACATATAAGATAAGGCCTAAGTGGAGTATTGCAAGTCATGAACTGCTCATCCACCTGGGTTCTATCCTTAAGCATCACAGGTCGCCACCCACAGCCAACAGGTGGCTCCATTGGGGAGTCTTACCCCTCTGCAGATGTGCAGTAGGGTGCATTCTAACGCCCACCCGACAGGGTGATCAGGTTTGGTGAGTCATATACAAATGGTTGGTTTGGTTGGTTTATCAATTTTAACGGCATATCAACCCGTCCAGGGTTATATCATGCCTAGCGGTTGGGTTGTTATACATATTGTGTATTCATATATATACATTTAGTAATTGGTTTTAACAATGTTTAGCATTATTGGGAATCATACTGTATGCCATTGATTTGTTTCATGTCTATATTCTATGTATAATTTTATTTTCCTCAAAAAGTAGAAAATATCCTCTATGTTAACATTTTCAAATAGGTCCTTCATATTGTTTGCTTTAAAATAATGTTTTCTGATGTGAGCAAAAAATCTGCATTCCATCAATAAGTGTTTAACTGTCAGGGGTGTTTGACATGTTTCACATCGTGGTTGTTGTTCTTGTTTGAGTATATAAGAGTGTGTTAGTTTGTATGACCAATGCATAAACGGGACATAATGACTTGTTCCTTTCTAGACTTCCTTAAAGTTGGTCTGCAGCTCCCAAAGTCGGTTTGATTAAATGATAGTAGGAATTGATATAAGTATATGTGTGTGTGTACGTGTTATTATTTTTTTGGTTTTTTGGGGTTTTATTTATTATATTATATTTATTATTTTATGACATTTTTAAATATATTATTTTATATTATTATTTTATTTTTAATTATTATTCTATTCATTATAATTTTATTTATTTTAATTAAGTATCTTCTTGTCAATTTGGTCTTTGTGTATGTGTGTGTGTGTGTGTGTGTAGTATTGCCTATTATATAACATTGAGGTCACAGAGTATGAATAGACGAAAAAATATGAAGAAAAAAAAAAGAAGATAGACAAGTTAATACAGTTCAAAATCTTGTCCTGTAAGCACGGTGTAACAAGATATGTTTTAAAAATAATTAAACAAAAGTTGCTGAAACCACTAGGCTGAATCAGACATACCAGTTTTTATGGGGTCTGGTCACGCACTGATGCAGAACAAGCAATGAATTGATGACATAAAAATAGACTCCTATGATGAAATGGACATGGAGACACAAGTTCAAATCCAGATAGCATTTTCAGGGCCCCCAATTTTCCGTTACAAATTTTTCTCAATTCTGTTTCCACTTTTGGTAAATTCCGATTTTTTTTTTCCATTTTCACGTTTCGTAAGGATAACTTTGTGTATTAAAAACAATTTGGACCATATGACCTTTAGGCACCCCTTTTGCAATCTCGTTTCATAGAACATTTTTTAATTTACACCGTTAAAATCCAGTTGTTTGTTAACAGATGATTTTTAGAGTTTTTTTTTTTTAATTATAAAACTAACCCCTAACAAACAACCGGATTTTGGCGGTGTAAATGAAAAAATGTCCTTATGAAATGAGATTGCAAAGGGGTGCCTAAAGGTCATATGGTCCACTTCGTGTATTAAAAAAATTCAATTTAAAAAAAAAAAAAAAAAAGAGAGAGACTGCCAGGAATTGAACCTGGTTTGCCAATTCTATTTACCGTATTAACATACACCACTTCGTGTATTAAAAAAAATTCAATTTAAAAAAAAAAATAAAAAAATAAAAAATAAAAAAAGAGAGAGAGACTGCCAGGAATTGAACCTGGTTTGCCAATTCTATTTACCGTATTAACATACACCACTTGGTGTATTAAAAAAATTCAATTTAAAAAAAAAAATAAAAAATAAAAAAATAAAAAAAGAGAGAGAGACTGCCAGGAATTTGAACCTGGTTTGCCAATTCTATTTACCGTATTAACATACACCACTTCGTGTATTAAAAATTCAATTTAAAAAAAAAAATAAAAAAAAATAAAAATAAAAAAAGAGAGAGAGACTGCAGGAATTGAACCTGGTTTGCCAATTCTATTTACCGTATTAACATACACCACTTCGTGTATTAAAAAATTCAATTTAAAAAAAAAAAATAAAAAAATAAAAAAAAAAAAGAGAGAGAGACTGCCAGGAATTGAACCTGGTTTGCCAATTCTATTAGCGTATTAATAAACACCACGCTATTCCCCATTCCCCAGGGGTAACTCACCCTCTGCTATGATCGCCAGTAACTGTTCATATCTTTGGTGAAAGAGATGCCATCTTCAAAAACTGATGTCCAGTTTAAACTCAATTGAACCGGACGGCAAGACATTGACCGTTTCAAGCACCTTGGGTTTTGTCCTTTTCGGGGTGATTCGGCTGGTAGGCTTGACCACTGACTTCACCGGTTCACTGATATTGTCAAGCACAGGATTAGAAAGAGAAAGCTGTCAAAATAGGGGGGGAAAATAATTAATGAAACTAGCAAATATATGCACCTAACTTTTAATGTAATGAAATATCGCATTAAATTAGAAAGGCTAATGAAACTAAATAAGAATGCAGATAAAAAGATTTGGAACAGAGTGGGATATAATCGAAAAATAGAACAACTGAAACTTACTCTTCTATCACTCTCGTCTTTCATTGTTATTTTTTCTGATTTAACTATTTAGTTAAAAGAGGAAGTAAAGAATAAAATTACAGTTATCTTTTCTTGTTAATGGATTTCATTTAAGATTCATTGAAGAGATTTTTGCTTATATTCATTAAAATAAAACCAAACAGTTAGAAACCAATAATACTAAGCACATATTTATTAAAATTACATTTTTAATATCAATATGCAAATTAGCCTTCCCGTTCACACTGTAAACCGCTATTTTGTTGTATATATAAATACAATTGCATGTTATCAGTATGTAGATATGGTTAACTATAAATAATGAAAAACAATTTTATTAATAATTGAGGTTAAAATAAGCATAAATTCATGGTGAATGTGACGTCAATTACTAAGGGAATTGTGACATGAGTAGTGATTTAGTTTCGGTTACAGTCAGAAAAACACGCCATCTCCATTATAATAAGATATAACAAAAAGAAAAAAAATGAGATGCCATCTTCAAAACTGATGTCCAGTTTAAACTCTATTGAACCAGACGGCAAAATATTGACCATTTCAAAAAAAAAATTAATGAAATATAGCAAAAAGAAAAAATGAGATGCCATCTTCAAAACTGATGTCCAGTTTAAACTCTATTGAACCAGACGCAAAATATTGACCATTTCAAAAAAAAAAATTAATGAAATATAGCAAAAAGAAAAAAATGAGATGCCATCTTCAAAACTGATGTCCAGTTTAAACTCTATTGAACCAGACGGCAAAATATTGACCATTTCAAAAAAAAAAAATTAATGAAATATAGCAAAAAGAAAAAAATGAGATGCCATCTTCAAAACTGATGTCCAGTTTAAACTCTATTGAACCAGACGGCAAAATATTGACCATTTCAAAAAAAAAAAAAAATTAATGAAATATAGCAAAAAGAAAAAAAATGATGTACCTCAGAACTCAAATCCTTTCATGCCCTGCACATATACATATATACTGCAGAAGCAATGAAAAACCCTATTGTGTTAAAAGGTGAAAGTGTAGTTGATCCCAGTTTAGTAAATATTTCCTCAAACATTGGATCAAGTATGAGATCTCCCTTATTTTGTTTTTGGTATCAATACACATTATACCAACAAACAACTTTTGCTATTTGAGAGAATTTTATATTTTTTTAAAAAGTGAAAAATCCACCTACCCTAATGTATAAAGAAAGGGATGGAGAGTGACAGGTTTGCTGTTTTAATATTTAGAAAACAATGTTTCATTTTAAAAATTGGGTGAATTAAAATCGGAAAATTAGAAATCTATAATTAAACGACACCAGATAATCTGGATTTACATTTTTGCATTGCATCTTGAACAATTTGGATGGTCTCATTTTTTTACCAGAGGGTGTTGCAGGATGATAACGGGCAGAAGATTTAGGAACACGCGTATTAATATATTAGGTATACCCAATTTGGCGAAAAATACGTTTTACAAAAACAAATTTAAAACCGTTTGAAAAAAAAATTACCAAAAATCAGGGAATTATCCGATTTTAATTAAATTTATTTCGTAATAATGAAATTTATTTCATAAATACTGATTTTACGCCATCTTTAGACACCGTTTACAGCCATATTTGAGCAAAATTGACCGAAAAAAATAGTTTTAAATGTATTAGAAATTACATGTGTAATATTATTTTGTCCCCCCTTTTTTTTTTACTGATGCTTATTGTGTTACTACTTTTCGACTTAGACAAAAATTTGACCTTAAATAATCGATTTAATTAATTTTAATTCGTTTTTAAAATGAAAAGCAAACAAAAAATTGGGTATGCCTATAATATATAATATAATATATTCAGAATTGTCTGAATGTTTAAGTCTTAATCAGATACTTTGACTACTCGTGAATATGTCATCCATTTAACATGAGTGGATGTTAGACTAGTTCTCAGAATTTTTGAGATGAAGTTTGATTAATATTATTTGGATTATTCGAACTATTAAAAACTTACATTTTTTCCTGTCAGTTAACTTTGAACCATGTATCTTTGCATAACACAGATTCTCAAAGATACGTGGTTCAATGTTAACTGATTTGAAAAAAATGTAAAAGTTTTTAAAGAAAGAACCTGGTGTATTATATCTTTTATTCATTAATGCATCAACAGTGAGAATTTCATTAAATAGATTTTGATGCGTAGATTGCATTGATACATTCTACTTATTGCTTTTTCCGGGTTTGTTCTTTTTTCTCTACAGATCAGCACCTTTGAACTTTGCTGTAAAAATCAATTTATTGTCAGAGAATTGGTGCATTTTAAAAAAATCCGTGACCCCCCCCCCCCGCTTTGTTTAAATACACTCTCAATTGCTATATATATATATATATATATATATTAATAATATATATATATATATTATTATATATATTATTATTATTATCATCATCATTTATATTATTATATATATCCTATTATTATTATCATCATCATTTCAACTCCATCTGATTATTTTAATAATAATAATAACGTAAATCCATATACATTTTGATAAACAGACCGAAACACATGTGTAAGTGATATCGATTAAAGAGTGATATCGATAAAATTCATTTTTATCCATCTACATTTCTTTTCTTTACTTATTTTTTGCTCATATTGTTGGATTCATTTCCCATTCTCTCATATATATATATATATATATATATATATGAACTTGTCACATAAAATGCTGTCACATAAAATGAGAAACAGAAGAACAGGACAGTCCATAAAGAATACTTACTTCAGTTAATGTTTGCGTGTGCATATTAAATACTTTAAGGCAATGGTTGTTTGTATCAGCAATGTAAACGAGTTGTTTGTCCTTATCAACAGTGAGACCAGCAGGTTCATTAAAGAATGACATGTGGGGGTCAACAGAAATCTCATCTCCAGGATGACCATTACCAAGAAGCGTTGTGCAATTCTTCGTCTGTAGATTTACACACTTTATCTGTAGAGGGAAAAAAAAACAAGCAAAATGAATTTAAGTTTCCTAATAGAAAGATCCCTCCAATAAAGAAAAAAATTAACAAAGAAAACAAACAATTTATCTACAATTATCTGTGCCACATAAAATAAAGAGTATAGTAGGTGGTTTGGTTTGGTTTGGTTTACAGCATATCAACCTTGGTGGGTCATTTAATGCCGATAAAGTTTTGAAATAAATCAATTCTTAATGGATAATACAATTTTGTTTATAAATACATTTTTCTATTTAACCCATAGATGGGACCCTAACAGGTACTACCACTCCGGGTCAGAGTGGACCAGGGAGCAATGGTGATGAAGGGGTGCTCCACATTCCCCAAACCTCCAAAACTGGAACCTCACCATCAGATAGAGTTTAACGTCATTCCCAGGACATGTAGACCCGCAGCCACCGCCTTCTAGCACCCATAAGATAAAAAGAGGTTGGGGCTTGCCATAAGGGCAATAGGGTTGGGAAAATCATATAGGTGCTAGGGCTTGACATGACCAGCTGATTGATTGGAGGGGGCCTCTCCGACCGCCCGTCTAGTCCGAGATAGAGCCCAGGTGGATGAGCAGTTCATGACTTGCAATACTCCACTTTGGCCCTATCTTTAAGCATCATGGGTCACCACCCACGGCCAACAGGTGGCCCCATTGGGGGAGTCTTACCCCTCTGCAAAGGTGCAGTCGGTGCATTTTAATGCCCCAGCCGACAGGGTGGTATAGTAGGTTGGTTCGATTTTACAGCATGTCAACCCATGTTGGGATATTTTATGCCAAAGACGTTTTGGTTTATTCAATCTTCATGTGTACTCTATTTTTAATTCTTTAAACTCAATTTATTAAACACATTTTCTAAAAATCATTTTTTTCTTTCTTACCCATAGACGGTACCCTAACAGGTATTACCACTCCAGATAATATCCTGGACATTTAGACTCTCAGCTACCACCTCCTTCTGGCACATATATGGGTAATTCCATGTCAAATCATCCAAGCCTTGTCACCTAACCCCTTCAATTTTTCTGAAATTATTTTCATGTCTGGATTATATTAAAGTTAGACAATCCCCAAAATTTGAGCTTCCAATTCCAAAAATTGGTGGAGTTATGTCAATTTTTAGCTCTCCAAATTTGGGGGATGGGTGATGGGTCGCCAAAATAAAAATAGAAAAAATTATTTTGTCATAGATGCAGTGCCACATCGGGATATTGATCTTACAATGAAAAATTCACACACACACACACACACACATATATGTATATATATATATATGGTTAAAATTGCAAAAAAACACTAAAAGTGTCCTTAGTAATAATTAAATTCATTAAAATCTATGCCCAAGCTAGTTTTAATTTTGACGACAATTTGCAATTTTAACCATATAAGTAAGTAAAGTCATCGGGGCGGCCTAAAGTCAGTATCAGCCAATCAACGAGGGAGTCTATCCCCTTTTCACTTGCGCTAGACCAAGGAGATTGTTTTTAGCATCTGAGGTGGAGCACCACACCTACCATCAGCTCCTTACTTTACTGCACAGATCCCTGTGCTACTCATACGCTGAGTTGGCGAGGACCAGTATCAAACTAGGAACCTTGTGGTTTCTAGCCAAACGCTCTACCAACTGAGCTAACCCGGCCGATGAATATATAAATATATATATATATACATATATATATATAGATGTGGGGGGGGGTTACCCAATCCCTCTGCATGACCAAGATTAAGTGACAGCAATTTACAAATCCCTGACAAAAATGAGCCAAACATAACAAAGGGAAGTAACTCTGTCATAACGAAAAGCAAAGAAGTTTTGATATTTTGTTTATGTAACAATTCTTTTAACTTTTTTCTTTTTAACTGAATTTTTGAGATGAGGCTTGATAATTTGAATTGTTTGGATTATTCGGACTATTGTCCTCATCTTTATTGTTATCTACACTATTTCTCTTAATTTTTGAGATGAGGCTGGATTATTTGGATTATTCGGACTATTGTCCTCATCTTTATTGTTATCTACACTATTTCTCTGAATTTTTTAGATGAGGCTTGATTATTTGGATTATTCGGACTATTGTCCTCATCTTTATTATTATCTACACTATTTCTCTGATTTTTTGAGATGAGGCTTGATAATTAGTATTATTTGGGTTATTCGGACTATTGTCCTCATCTTTACTGTTATCTACACTATTTCTCTGATTTTTTTAGATGAGTCTTCATAATTTGTAATAGGTAAGGTCTAGAACTCATTTTACAGACAAAAATAGATTACAAAAAGTCGCCATTTTTTGCCAAATTTTTTTAGCTTACATTTTGGGGATTATCTAATGTCAATATAGTTCACACATGGAAAAATTTCAGAAAAATTGAAGCAGGTGGGTGACAATTTTACTTTTTTCTGGATGATTTGACATGGAATTATCCAAGAACAATTATCCGAAACAAGTAACCTTACTGGTTACTTGTTTAGGGATACCCAAAATGAGACTAAATTGCATTTTTGACAAAATGACTTTAGCCCCCCCTAGAGAAAATAATTTACCAAAAATCAGGGAATTATCGAATTTTAATGAAATTTTCAGTGTTTATGTATCAATGAATGATCTTTATAACGCATTACTTATTTTATTTCAAAACTTAATTTTGACCCCCCCTTACGTTGGTGGCGTAACATTTTTTTAAAGTTGGTCTTCTACTGTACTAATTACAGTATAAATAATGAGATAAAAGACCAAAGTTATGAATAGAAACAAAAAAATTTTTTACGGTGGCTTTACTATGAGAAAATAAGTACCGAAAATTGAAAAATAAAATGAAAAAAAATGATAAATAATTAATTTCTTGGAGATTTCTTTTTTACTCATTTCGATAATTATTTAATTGGCTATTATCTTATAAAAGAAAAAATTATACATCGATATTCTTTCTGCTTAAAAAAGGAGGGGGTACATTTTCAATCGAGTTTTTCTTCAAAAAGTATACTTTTTTCGAAAAAAGTAAGGTTTGCATTAAATAGATATTTATTTCTAGAATCTAACATTTTAAACTTAAAATAAGGCTTTTCATATTTTAAAACAATTAAATTTATTTTCAATATAATGCACATAATGGTCGAAAATTAATTGTATTTACTATACTGTATTAATAAACCGAAAGTGAATATACACATTTTCATTTCAAACGAAACTAATATATTTTTTATTTTTTTACATGCAAAAAAAACGATTTTACTTGGTTAAAAGTTAAAACGAGTGAGTAAAATTTCAGTAACATTTAATAAATATGTATTTAAAGTAATGTCTTACTTATTTCTACAAAGAAATGTTTATAAGTATTTTAAAACTATTTTTAAACCATTATTGAACACGATAAATCAAAATAAATTTGAGTTAACTTTTTCTAGAAATTTGGACGATTTTTAATGTATAAATTGTATTAAAAATAAATTACATATGTAATGATATTTTTCTTTTTTTAATGATGGTTATTATGTTACTACTTATCAATTTAGACAAAGTTTGACCTTAAATAATAGATTTAATTATGTTTAATAAGTTTTTAAAATTCTTAGCAGCCGACAAAAATGGGTATCCCTACAGTAAGCAGAACCAGTCAGCAAGAACCAACAAGTAATGAATCAAGTACGCCCATCTCCTCTCTAATCTAAATCTCTGTCTCTCTATCTCTGTCTGACTGTCTCTCTATTTCTGTCTGTGTCTGTCTGTCTGTCTCTCTATCTCTGTCTGACTGTCTCTTTATTTCTGTCTCTGTCTGTCTGTTTCTCTATCTCTGTCTGACTGTCTCTTCTATTTCTGTCTCTGTCTGTCTGTCTGTCTCTCTATTTCTGTCTGTCTCTCTACCTCTGTCTGACTGTCTCTCTATTTCTGTCTGTCTGTCTGTCTATCTCTGTCTCTATATTTCTGTCTCTCTATTTCTGTGTCTGTCTGTCTGTCTCTCTATCTCTGAGTCTGTCTGTCTGTCTGTCTCTCTATCTCTGAGTCTGTCTGTCTGTCTCTCTGTCTGTCTGTCTCTCTCTCTATCTCTGTGTCTGTCTGTCTCTCTATTTCTGTCTCTGTCTATCTCTCTATTTCTGTCTCTGTCTGTCTGTCTGTCTCTCTCTCTATTTCTGTCTCTGTCTGTCTGCCTGTCTCTGTCTGTCTGTCTGTCTCTCTATTTCTGTCTGTCTGTCTGTCTCTCTATTTCTGTCTATGTCTGTCTGTCTCTCTATTTCTGTCTATGTCTGTCTCTCTATTTCTGTCTTTGTCTGTCTCTCTCTCTATTTTTTCCACAATGTTTATAAGGGTATTTCTCTGAATGTTTGAGATGAGGCTTGATGATTAGTATTATCTGCATTATTCGGACTATTGTCCTCATCTTCATTGTGATCTGTACAACGTTTCAGCCGATGTGCCCTCCGGCCTTCTTCAGGTATTTCTTGTCAGACTCAGGAACCTTCTTGTCGTAATCGGGAGCCATCACGGAACTTTGAACTTAACCCTTTATTCAGTCCACAGGGGTATCCTGTTCTCATTCCGCTAACCATAGTTGGGGTAGAGGCGTTAAGCTGTGTTAATTATTATTCTATGTTACTGCTGACCTTGCAGTCTAGAGATAACTGTCACTTAGAACAGTCTTAACCTAACTCCTTTATCCACTACGCCATGTGTCCAATTGGACAATCCAGTGTGAATTTTGGGAACTTATAAATCTAATGTTTTGTTTTTTGGCTAGAATATCTACCTATTCACTTATGATTTTTTACCTAGACTCATTTTTTTTTTTTTTGAAGAAGGCCGGAGGGCACATCGGCCAAAACATTGTACAGATAACAATGAAGATGAGGACAATAGTCCGAATAACGCAGTTTATAAGGGTATATATATAAATATATACATGGTGATTGCTGCTTCTTCACAGAATAAGGCCATTTCTACAAGTAGTTCAGTTGTGAGCAGTTGTGAGCAGTTGTGAGCACGCAGATGGCCCATGGATCCAGCTTGTTTTTATGTACCCTGTCACACATGAAACCCTCGACATACATGCCCTGGCACACAGGTCAGACTTCAATGTAGGAAATGTTTCCATGGCGTCCGTCATGTGTCGCTTCAGAATGGAGGGCTCGAGTCACCTTACCTCAAACTTCTTACAGCTACCATCAGCCTGTCTTTCCATGAGGATGTGTATCCAGCCCACCCCCTTCTGTCAATTGGTCCTTACCGCTGAAACTGACTTCCGCAAGGGCATCGATGTCGGCCCCATATCGAGATGCTCCCGTGTCACGATACCAGTATATATATATATATGCTATACAACACTATAATGTAGCAAAAAAATTTTTAGTAATAAGCCTTCAGGAAAGTCGGTGAGCAAAGACACTCAAAAAAGATGCTGCAACTTAGGTAGCAATATCTCATCTACAGAAAACTGACTTACCTTGTGATTATATGTATCTGTTAAAAGTAACTGGCCTTCAGGAAAGTCGGTAAGCAAAGACACTCCAAGAGGATGCTGCAACTTAGGTAGCAATATCTCATCTACAGAAAACTGACTTACCTTGTGATTATATGTATCTGTTAAAAGTAACTGGCCTTCAGGAAAGTCGGTAAGCAAAGACACTCCAAGAGGATGCTGCAACTTAGGTAGCAATATCTCATCTACAGAAAACTGACTTACCTTGTGATTATATGTATCTGTTAAAAGTAACTGGCCTTCAGGAAAGTCGGTAAGCAAAGACACTCCAAGAGGATGCTGCAACTTAGGTAGCAATATCTCATCTACAGAAAACTGACTTACCTTGTGATTATATGTATCTGTTAAAAGTAACTGGCCTTCAGGAAAGTCGGTAAGCAAAGACACTCCAAGAGGATGCTGCAACTTAGGTAGCAATATCTCATCTACAGAAAACTGACTTACCTTGTGATTATATGTATCTGTTAAAAGTAACTGGCCTTCAGGAAAGTCGGTAAGCAAAGACACTCCAAGAGGATGCTGCAACTTAGGTAGCAATATCTCATCTACAGAAAACTGACTTACCTTGTGATTATATGTATCTGTTAAAAGTAACTGGCCTTCAGGAAAGTCGGTAAGCAAAGACACTCCAAGAGGATGCTGCAACTTAGGTAGCAATATCTCATCTACAGAAAACTGACTTACCTTGTGATTATATGTATCTGTTAAAAGTAACTGGCCTTCAGGAAAGTCGGTAAGCAAAGACACTCCAAGAGGATGCTGCAACTTAGGTAGCAATATCTCATCTACAGAAAACTGACTTACCTTGTGATTATATGTATCTGTTAAAAGTAACTGGCCTTCAGGAAAGTCGGTAAGCAAAGACACTCCAAGAGGATGTTGCAACTTAGCATCAATCCCAACGCCATCCACATCCCCAAAAGCAAAAAGATTCTACAAAAATAAAAGAAAAATTAATAAAATTAGTTATATGGTATAATCGAATGCTAGCTCTTCCATCACACCTGGCTTTCATTGCTAAATTTTCCTAATTTAATTAAACAGTAGAGAACAAAATTACAGTTATTTCTTTATCTTAACAACTTATTTATTCTTTTTTTTTTAGAATACTTTGAAGAATGCTGTTATAACACGATAAACATTTATATTCTTTCTGACACACGCACACACTCTCTCTCTCACGCACGATCTTTCTCTCTCTAACACACACACACACACTCTCTCATTCTCTCTCACTACTCTCTCTCTCTCTCTCTCTCACACACACACACTCTCTCTCACTCTCTCTCATACACTATATCACACACACACATACTCTCTCTCTCTCTCTCCCACTCACACTCTCTCTCTCTCTCTGTCTCTCACACACAGACATACACTGTCTCTCTGTCTCTGTCTCTCCCCCTCTCTCAGCTAATCTATAAACGTCGCTTGGCGGTTAGTGTTAAATCGGCTTGCAATAGTAGTAGCAATAGTGTTCGTAAATACTAGTAGTAGCAGTAGTAGTAATAGCAGTAGTAGTAGCAATATATTATATCTGTCTTATAAAATAAGAAGGTGAATGTTCAGCTGATACAAGATTTTGGGTTATTTCCTACAAGTCCAACATAAACAAAGGGGGACCACTTTTGACTGAAATTATTTATTTATTTATTGATCTACTAGGAAAAAAGAAAACGGGGTTAAGATAATTAATGACCTTATAAGCATTTACCAGGTCAGTTGCCAGACGCCGAAGTTTCAACGAATCCATTCCCAGGGCTGCGAGACGTTCAGAGTATGGCAGATTCCTGATGGAGGGTACTCGCTTGGTTGCACGTCTCTGTACAGTTTCTAGGAGGTTAATATTCTGAGAAAGATAGGGGTTCCAGACTGGTGATGCAAACTCCAAGTGTGGCCGTACCATAGCTTTGTACAGCTTCAAATAGATAGCCGGTGAGCGGCTGACAAAGGTCTTGCTGAGTGACGCCAGGACGCCCTCGGCCTTTTTGGCAATTTTGGAGATGTGTTTCGTCCAACGTAAATCATTGCTGACAGTAATACCCAGATCACGTTCACAAGAAGATTCCTTGATATTAGTGTTGTGGAGGGAGTATATGTATGATGGATTTTTCCTCCCAAAATGCATGGTGGTGCATTTGTCCACAGCCAGGGGTTAGGGTTAGGGTTTAGGGTTAGGGTTAGTTTAATGGGAAAATAAATAAATAATTTATCAGTCATGAGTAGTTCCCCTTTGTTTATGTTGGAGTTATAGGAAATAACCATATTTTGTGTTTTCTGATGGTATAATAATCTTCATACAATGACTTCTATTTACAAAGTAGCATTGCAACCAACAAAGCCTTCATCAGATGATGACTCTGGGTTCAGGCATGGTTTCGGGGCCGAAGCATCATTACCACTAACTCAGAGTGCCCCAGCAGTATCTCACGATACCACCAGACTTCGTCAGTTTGATGTCACACTGTGGAATTGCCATATCCATGCTGAGGCAGTGAGAGCTTTAACCTGGATCTTTTTTTATATATTTCCTCTTGTCTGGTGGAGAAAGTCCAAGTTTAGTTAAAAATGCCAAGGTTGAGTTGGTAATAAATCCCCGGCATCCGACTTCGATAGGAAATACATCCATTATCCATCCATTTCTGATGCATTGTTCTTTATCATATTTATAATAAATATTATATTATATTATAATTATTATATATACTAGCAGATATATGCACCCTCCGGGTGCAAGTATTTAAGATTTAATGTAATGAAATATCGTATTAAATTAGAAAGGCTAATGAAAATAAATAAGAATGCAGATAAAATGATTTGAAACAGAGGGGGATATAATCGAAAAATAGAACAACTGAAATTTACTCTTCCATCACTCTCGTCTTTCATTGTTATTTTTTCTAATTTAAGTATTTAGTTAAAAGAGGAAGTAAATAATAAATTGACAGTTAATTTTTCATGTTAATGGATTTCATTTAAGATTCATTGAAGAGATTTTTGCTTATATTCATTAAAATAAAACCAAACAGTTAGAAATCAATAATACTAAGCACATATTTATTAAATTCAATTTTTTTATATCAATATGCAAATTAGCCTTCCCCTTCACACTGTAAACCGCCATTTTGTTGTATATATAAACATAATTGTATGTTGTTAGTATGTTGATATGGTCAACAGTGGCTTCGGCCTCTGGACCATTGATATAATTAACGGCGTCGATCCCAGGGGGCCATCCCCCCAGGCAACACCTGCCCCCTCGATTTAAAGGGGCAGGGCTGGGTTTATTGCCCAGTGCCTGAGGCGCCCCCTTGAGGGGGAATGCCGAAGGGATCGACGCAATTTTTCACCTGCCACTCCATGAGCTTCGGTTTGTGGGTGGTCCCACGTTAATAGGGACTTTATGCCTGACCCGTACAAGTGGGGTACGCGGTAAATATCATGTAGATATGGTCAACAGTATTAATAATGTAAAACAATTTTTATTAATAATAGAGGTTAAAATAAAAATAAAATCATTGAGAATGTGATGTCAATAACTAAGGGAATTGTAACTTGAGTAGTGATATAGTTTCGGTTACAGACAAAAAAGCATACAATCTCCATTATAATAAGATATATATATTATAATATATTAATGATTTGAAGGCAATTACAATGCATATAAAAAATAAAAAAAAAGATGTTATTTTTTGTCTTATCGATTTCAAAGTACAGAACTTTATCTTCAGAGATTAATATCAGATATGTATATGCTTAAGTTTTTTGTGTGGTTATATCTTTTTTCCTCCTTTCTTTTTTCTTTATGTTATGAATGAAATGGGCGAATAACTGTAATTTTTTATATGTGGACTTTTACTGAGTTAATATTTAAAAAATACCAGTGTATATAAATATAAAAAGTAAGTAAAGTCGTCGGGTGGCCTAAAGTCGGTAACAGCCAATCAGCGAGGGAGTCTATTCCCTTTTCACTAGCGCTAGACGAAGGAGATTGTTTTTGCGTCTGAGGTGGAGCGCCAAACCTACCATCAGCTCCTTACTTTACCACACAGATCCCTGTGCTACTCATACGCTGAGTTGGCGAGGGCCGGTATCGAACTAGGAACCTTGTGATTTCTAGCCGAACGCTCTACCGACTGAGCTGCACACCTACCATCAGCTCCTTACTTTACTGCACAGATCCCTGTGCTACTCATACGCTGAGTTGGCGAGGACCGGTATCGAACTAGGAACCTTGTGGTTTCTAGCCAAACGCTCTACCGACTGAGTTAACCCGGCCCTTTTAAATATATTTATATGCATATATATATGTTTGTATGTATATACATATGTGTTTGTATATGTATGTGGGCATTTAAAGAGGAAGAGGGACAGAGATGCAGAGAGACAGAGACAGAGTTGGCGAGGACCGGTATCGAACTAGGAACCTTGTGGTTTCTAGCCGAACGCTCTAACGACTGAGCTAACCCGGCCCACTAAGCCTACAGAACAGGTGAGTTGTGGATGATTCTATTTGGGACCTTCTTCATCCTCTGTATATCCACAATGCATGCTCATATAGGAAAAGCTAATACATAAAAAGAGAATGATTCAAATCAATTAATCTCTAGTAAAAGTGAACAGTGGACTTTTACTAAGTTAATATTTCAAAAATACCAGTGGACTTTTACTAAGTTGATACTTCAAAAATACCAGTGGACTTTTACTAAGTTGATACTTCAAAAATATAAATAAGAAGAAAAGAAAAAGTAAACACTGACCATTGGGTTTCTTTCAGCACCAACCAAAGCTTTAACAGCACCAGACGTTAAATCAAAACTTCGGATACTTGAACTTTCACAATCAGCAATGTACACTAATCGTTTGGAGGGTGAATAAGCCAGGCCTGAGGGTTGGGCAAAACTGGCCTTGTCTGGATAACTGTTATTACGATTCTCTTCATTTCCACTGCCAGCCACCCTGATACACGTACCCTCGGGGTAGTTCCTAAATGAAAATGAAAATCAAAGGCTTTTAGAATTTGAAAATAAATTTAAAAAAGGATTAAAAAATTAACAAATAGTCTGGACCATGTAACCAATAGGCACCACAGCGGGGAGCTGTTTTGAAAGAAACACCTTTTGCTTTTGTTAAACATTGCTGAAATGCACTAAAGGAGGTCATCAGTGATGAGTAATCTGAACATTAGCTACATAAATGAGTAACCTGCCCTTGGTTATCTCACTTTGAGGAAGCCATATGTTTCCTACTGTACATACATGTACACAAACACAAACACACACACACAATACACACACACACACATACATACATATACACAAACACACACACACACACACATACATATACACAAACACACACACACACATACATATACACAAACACACACACACACATACATATACACAAACACACACACACACACACATATACACAAACACACACACACACACACACATACATATACACAAACACACACACACACACACACACATACATATACACAACACACACACACACACACATACATATACACAAACACACACACATACATATACACAAAACATACACACACACACATACACAACACATACACACACACACATACACAAACACATACACACACACACACACACAACACATACACACACACACACAAACACACACACACATACATATACACAAACACATACACACACACACAAACACACATACATACACACATACACACAAACACATACACACCACACACACACACACACATACACACACACAAACACACACACAAACACACATACATACACACAAACACACATACATAACACAAACACACACACACACATACATACATGTATAAAGAAATTCATGTATAAAGAAAAAGAAAAAATTAAAATTAAAAAAACAAAAAAACAAAAAAAAACAAAACAAAACAAAGAAAAATAAGAAAATAACTTACTTTCCTTTAAGCCATTCCCCATCTTTGAGAAAATACGCCCAAATTTGATGAGATCCAGCCAGCGCTATTAGCAAAACATTGTTTTCTTTGGAATCTGAAAAGAGATATAAATTTATTAAGGTTTTCATGTTGTATAGCACTAGGGGTCGGGTAGCTCAGTCGGTATTTTCCTCATCTTCATTGTTATCTGTATGTTTCGGCCAATGTGCCTTCCAGCCTTCTTCAGGTATTTCTTGTAGGGAACCTTCTCAGACTCGAAACGTTGTACAGATAACAATGAAGGTGAGGACAATAGTACAAATAATACTAATTATCAAGCCTCATCTCAAAAATTCAGAGAAATAGTATCTTGCAAAGGGTCTTATATATCACTAAGACATAAAGGTTTACATAATATATGGCGTGGTTAATTTGCATACATTGTAATGATTAAATTATCATACTGTGATATATCCATAGGTTCTGCTAGTATATATAATGGACTTTATATGATGGGTCGGGTTAGCTCAGTCGGTAGAGCGTTCGGCTAGAAACCACAAGGTTCCTAGTTCGATACCGGTCCTCGCCAACTCAGCATATGAGTAGCACAGGGATCTGTGCGGTAAAGTAACGAGCTGATGGTAGGTGTGGCGCTCCACCTCAGATGCTAAAAAACAATCTCCTTGGTCTAGCGCTATTGAAAAGGGGATAGACTCCCTCGCTGACTGGCTGATACCGACTTTAGGCCACCTCGACGACTTTACTAACTTACATAGATGGTATATACGTATCTATTGTATGAGGAACACCCATGGAATCTGCAGAAAAATATAAATCTGTTTCTGGTATATTAATGTTTTCATGTTGTATAGCACTCTATTTACAATAGATGGTATATATGTATATATCGTATGAGACACACCTGTGAAATCTGCAGAAAAATATAAATCTATTTCTGGTATATCAAGGTTTTCATGTTGTATAGCACTTTATATACGTATATATTGATCAGTCACCAATCTGTGCATCGGCGGGATGGACTAATAAAATACCCTGTGCTCCCTGGAATTACCTGTAAATGTGGGAAGGTGTGCAAGACTTTGGCAGGATTAAAGAGCCACTTTCGTGCAGCTCATTGTTGAACTTTTTTGAAGCTCACCATTATATTCTTTGAACTGTTGAACATTTTTTTTTTTATATCAAGCAATGGCAATACTTGAACACGAGTTTGCTGCCATCATATATTGTATGAGAGATACCTATGAAACCTGCAGAAAAATATAAATTTATTAAGGTTTTCATCATGTATAGCACTCTATTTACATAGACGGTATATACATATCTATCGTATGAGGAACACCCATGGAATCTGCAGAAAAATATAAATCTGTTTCTCGTATATTAATTTGTTTTGTTTTGTTTTACGTCATATCAACCTCAGTGGGTTATTTAATGCTGATAAAGTTTTGAAATAAATCAATTCTTAATGGATAATACATTTTTTTATAAAAAACATTTTCTATTTAACCCATAGATGGGACCCTAACAGGTACTACCACTCCGGGTCAGAGTGGACCAGGGAGCAATGGTGATGAAGGGGTGCTCCAATTCTCAAACCTCCAAAACTGGAACCTCACCATCAGATAGAGTTTAACGTCATTCCCAGGACATGTAGACCCGCAGCCACCGCTTCTAGCACCCATATGATAAAGAGGGTTGGGGCTTGCCATAAGGGCAATAGGGTTGGGAAAATCATATAGGTGCTAGGGCTTGACATGACCAGCCGATTGATCGGAGGTGGCCTCTCCGACCGCCCGTCTAGCCCAAGATAGAGCCAAAGTGGAGTATTTCAAGTCATGAACTGTTCATCCACCTGGGTTCTATCCTTAAGCATCACGGGTCGCCACCCACGGCCAACAGGTGGCCCCATTGGGGGAGTCTTACCCCTCTGCAGAGGTGCAGTCGGTACATTCTAACGCCCCAGCCGACAGGGTGGTCGTATATTAATGTTTTCATGTTGTATAGCACCCTATCTACAATAGATGGTATATATGTATATATCGTATGAGACACACCTGTGAAATCTGCAGAAAAATATAAATCTATTTCTGGTATATCCAGGTTTTATGTTTTATAGCACTATTTATATAGACAGTATATACATATCTATCGTATGAGGGGAAACTTGTGGAATCTGCAGAAAAATATAAATTTAAAACAAAAAAAAATCAAAAACAAAAATTTTAAAATAAATTTGTTATTTCTTCAAATGTTATATAACACTAGCCTGCAATTTTTTCAAGGTCAAATATATAATAGCTAATTTTAAGTTTATTACTTCTTCAATTAGTATAAAGTTTCTTAGTTTATTATTTCTTCATTAGTATAAAGAAAACCAAGACAATGGGGCAGGGAACTGAAAATCCTCCCTCCATCACCATCAACAACTATACTCTGGAGGCCGTAAACACCTTCACCTACCTTGGGTCCACCATCACCGACAACCTGTCACTTGATACTGAACTCAGTTGCCGGATCAGAAAAGCTGCCTCAACTTTTTGGAAGCTCACAGTGAGAGTGTGGGACAACAAGAAGCTCACTATCCGTACAAAGGTACAAGTGTATAGGGCATGTGTTATCAGTACCCTTATGTATGGAAGTGAAACATGGACCTTATACTTCCACCAAGAGCAGCGGCTAAATAACTTCTACTTTCGCTGCCTTAGACGTATACGGGGCATCACCTGGAGGGACAAGATCACTAACACAGCAGTTCTAGAGTGAGCTCAACCCCCCCAGCTTCTGTTCCCTACTGAGGCAATGTCGTCTCCAATGGCTGGGTCATTAATCCAATACTAATTATCAATTATCTCAAAAATTAATTTGCGGTTGTATCAACAACAGTGTGACCTTTGAATTGCACTAAAATGCATCGCACCAGAATGCAACTAAAGGGTCATGTGTGTAGTGTAGTATATATATATATATCCGTACATAGATAGGAGGTAGTGAATCATGTGTGTAAACACTAGTGATAAAATAACCAAGAAATGAAAAAGAATGAATAAATAAATAAATAAGACAGATGGGAAGATATTTGATATCCAACCAAGACAAATGTTTGAGGCCTGGGTTTAATTAGTCATTGTGTTAATTGATAATGAGGACATTTGTTTATCTGTTTGTGCCTGTATGATTATGGTTCGTTTTAATATTTCAAACAAAAGAACATCTGTAAAAGTGATTGAATGTCCAGCATGGATTAGCCAGAAAGATGGTGAGGGTGGAATTTTATATATATATATATATACATATGGTCCCAGCAAAAAAGGGCAGTTAGATTTTCGGCCGGCAGGGGATGATATCAACAGTAGCAGCAGATGTAGAAATTAGCCAGTGAAGCCAGTAATTCGACTTAGTCTCATAACAACTTCTTGCCAGCTGACAGAGCCACCACAAACTGCCTAAGTGTCACAACCCCCTCTTCTATCAGTGTCCTATTAACAGACTTGTGTCTGTTTTGTTTTGTTTTGTTTTAATCCCTGTGAACCCATCTGACTCGTGCCTTCGAATCGGCCAGCACAGAACATCACAACATTGGGGTCTAGACATTGTGCAGCGAAGGTGCAGGGTACAGAACGGTTATTCTCACAACAGTCTATTACCTCTATTTCAAAATAATAAGTTTATTTCGCACATTAACAAAATTTTTAAACTTACGCAAGGATGGAACAATAACCAAATCAAATGGTGAGGATAATTCCTGCTCAATTTGTAATATATTGCCTGATCAGTGCACCCAAGGACCAGGTTGACCAGGAAGTGCATGGGGTCAGGTGCAGACTGGAACAAAAACAGGATGTGGCCCTGACCTTTTGCACCTGGAAATGCAGGTGAACACTTGACATGGTTTAGGGTGCAGAAATCTGTAGGCATAGCCCATAGCCAATGAAAAACTGCTGCGTGGGCGGAGGTGTGTTTAACAGAAAAACTGCGTAGGTGTCACGATCAAAGAGGCGTGACACCGGGGGGTCAGATTACAATAAAAGAAGCCCGTAAAGATCGATTAGACAGACAACGATCAGGTTCGAGATCACTTGAAAAGAACTCCCGAAGGCTCCACGTTTGCATATCCCTGCCAATGACTCTCAGCTGTACACAACCGAGGGAATAAACATATCATCTTACATTTTCCTAAATACAAGTGTTTGTGTTCTTTGACGGGTCCAGTGTGTAACAAATTTCAATGTTGCCGCCTTCTAGTATATATGATATTGTGGCTTGCCATATAAACAATAGGGTTGAGAAGATCATATAGTTTGTTTGTTTGTTTTGTTTTACGGCATATCAACCTCAGTGGGTCATTTAATGCCAATAAAGTTTTGAAATAAATCAATTCTTAATGCATAATACAATTTTTTTATAAATACATTTTTATATTTAACCCATAAATGGGACGCCCTAACAGGTACTACCACTCCGGGTCAGAAATGGACCAGGAGCAATGGTGATGAAGTGGGTGCTCCACATTCCCCAAACCTCCAAAAACTGGAACCTCACCATCAGATAGAGTTTAACGTCATTCCCAGGAATGTAGACCGCAGCCACCGCCTTCTAGCACCCATATGATAAAAAGGCGTTGGGGCTTGCCATAAAGGCAATAGGGTTGGGAAAATCATATAGGTGCTAGGGCTTGACGTGACAAGCCGATCATCGGAGGGGGGGCCTCTCCCGACCGCCCGTCTAGCCCAAGATAGGGGCCAAAGTGGAGTGTGGTTGCATGTCATGAATTGCCACTTCTACAGATCATATAGAGAGGCTACAGCTTGATATGACCACCAATTAATAGCAAGGCGGCCTCTCTGACCACCCGTCTAGCCTAAGGGCCAAAGTGGAATTGTCTCTAGTATATTTTGTACTAGACTACCTGTAAACACATTGGTTTTCCCCCCATTTTAATGTTGATACTCTTCACCCCGACGACTTTACTTATAAATGCTTTTAAAATCGTGGATGAGAGAAAATAAAATTCCATTGAAATATCAAAAGGTATATAAATGCTTTTATCTCAATCGGTAGCGCGTCTGCCTGGGAATGACAAGGTTCTTGGTTCGATACCGACCCTTGCCAATTATGATATATTATGATTTTTATAAATAAATGACTAAGGGAATTGTGATGTTGGTGGTCATGTAGTTTTGGCTTACAGACACACATTATAAGATTTTATTTTTCCTCTTTTGCCACAATGTTGTATACTCTCTACCTTTTTTTCTTATTTCTATTCTTCTAGCATCTCTTCTAGCGTCTGGACTTCGTCTTGGGGACTTCGTGTCTGGTCTTCCATTGGGGATTTCTCTTATCAGAAGCCTAGTGTCATTATGTATTTTAGATAATCACACAGACT
>JALAJA010000070.1:117492-169948 GCA_023376005.1 Doryteuthis pealeii
AACCAAATTTGCAGACCTGTAAAACCACTACTAGCAATAACTAACGTCTTTAAATAGCCTGATATTTGCAGTATTGTATTTTTGGTATAAAAGATATAATAGGACTAATTTTTTAAGGTGGAGATCCGATTAAGATATCTCTAATTTTTTGGTTTACATTTTTACATTGTTGTGTCTTTTTGATTATGAAAACCAATACAAATTAACAGTTTAAAAAGTGAATGCATGAATGAATATCTTTAAATTCATATAAAATTTTTGCCACAAAAATGTGTATGTATCAATAGAAATGTATGCGTAAATTTATTTTCTATGGAAGTTTGGCCAGCCTTGTTATATACGAAGTTAGAATATATGTTAAAATACAGGGTGTTAAGAAAAATTTTGATATCATTTGAGATGTTCAGGGTGTTTCAGAAAAACATTGGTATCATTAAGATATATTCAGGGTGTTTCAGAAAAATTTGGTATCATTTAAAGATTTCAGGGTGTTCAGAAAATTTGGTATCATTTGAAGATATTCAGGGGTTTCAGAAAAATTGGTATCATTAAGATATTCAGGGTGTTTCAGAAATTTGATCATTAAGAATATTCAGGTGTTTCAGAAAATTTGATATCATTTGAGATATTCAGGGTGAAAATTCAGAGACAATTTTCATCATTTGCGATGTACAGGGTGTTTTATCTACCTAAGTCACTTTAAATCACTAGCACTAGACCAAGGAGATTATTTTTGTGTCTGAGGTGGAGCACCCACAACTACCACCAGTTCCCACTTTACTGTACAGATCTCTGCGCTACTCATACGCAGAGTTGGCAAGGGCCAGTATTGAACCAAGAATCTTGCGATTCCTAGTCCAGTGCTCTACCGACTGAGCTAAAATTGACTTGTAGAAGAACAATAATGGTGCTATTTAACCCAAGGGTTTTTAAACTATGGGCCCCCACCCTTCAGTGGGTCATGAAATAAATAAATTGGGTCGCAAATTAACAGTATTTGTTTTTAGTATTATTTGTATTATTCAGACTATTGTCCTCACCTTCATTGTTATCTGTACAACGTTTCAGCCGATGAGCCCTCTGGCCTTCTTCAGGTATTTCTTGTCGGACTCGGGAACCTTCATATCTATCTCTCTTCATATCTATTAACACCTATCTCTTCATATCTATCTGTTTTCATATCTATGTCAGTTCATATCTCTCTCTCTTTATATCTCTTATATCTATCTTCATATCCAAGTCTCTTCAAATCTATCTTCATATGTATGTATAAGTCTCTTCGTATCTATCTCTCTTCATATGCGTCTATTTTCATATCTATCTTTCATATCTATCTACCTATCTTTCTATCTAAGTCTCTTCATATCTATTTCTCTTCATATGTATGTATCTAAGTCTCTTCATATCTATGTATCTATCTTTCTTCGTATCTATGTATCTTCATATGTATCTATCTATATTCATATCTATCTTTCATATCTATCTATCTCTTTTCATACCTAAGTCTCTTCCTATCTATCTTTCTATTTAAGTCTCTTCATTTCTATCTCTCTTCATATGTATCTATCTTCATATCTATTTTCTTTCATATCGATCTATCTATCTCTTTTCATATCTAAGTCTGTTCCTATCTATCTAAGTCTCTTCATATCTATCTTCCTATCTATTTTTCTATCTAAGTCTCTTCATATCTATCTCTCTTCATGTGTCTATCTATCGTTTTTCATATCTAAGTCTCTTCAAATCGATCTATTCAATATAATAAATTTACTGATGTTGAATTTAGCAATAATCATATTAGTGGTTTATATACCAAAACTGAGAGAGAGGGGTTGGAGCGGTCTTATATCACTCGTCATACAACGGTGTGTTGAAGAACGACTTCATTTTTGGATTGGCCTTTTTCTGAAATGCAAATTGGCTGACTGAAAAGTAAAGGGGTCATGTTGCATGTACCTGCGGAAGAACAGGTGTACAGAAGACATTCAAAGATGAGATGATGAGATCCGGGATCGTCTGGATTGGTCCCATCCGGGATCGGCACTCGGACTGTCGGCTGCTTGGATAGTCAGATAGCTCACCGCTCGTGACAGGGATTTCATGGAGAAGATCTTACTCGGCTCATCTGAAGGTGAAAAAAAAAAAAAATGAAAAAAAAGACGAGAATTACCATCATAGAGAATTTCAACTGAGTCTCATCATAGGATTACCACAGGAAGAAGAACTACGATAGAGAATTGTAGTGGGGATTTCATCTGATGGCAATAAAAGAGAAAAATGGCAACAGTGAGATGGATTTATAAATTAGAGAATTGCAATCATATGAGAATTTTCAACTAGTCATCATAGGATTACCACAGGAGAAGAACTACGATAGAGAATTGTAGTGGGATTTCATCTTATGGCAAATAAAAGAGAAAAATGGCAACAGTGAGATGGATTTATAAAAAAAGAATTGCATCATATATGAGAATTTTCAACTGAGTCTCATCATAGGATTACCACAGGAAGAAGAACTACGATAGAGAATATGTAGTGGGAATTTCATCTGATGGCAAATAAAAGAGAAAAATGGCAACAGTGAGATGGATTTATAAATTAGAGAATTGCAATCATATGAGAATTTTCAACTGAGTCTCATCATAGGATTACCACAGGAAGAAGAACTACGATAGAGAATATGTAGTGGGAATTTCATCTGATGGCAAATAAAAGAGAAAAATGGCAACAGTGAGATGGATTTATAAATTAGAGAATTGCAATCATATGAGAATTTTCAACTGAGTCTCATCATAGGATTACCACAGGAAGAAGAACTACGATAGAGAATATGTAGTGGGAATTTCATCTTATGGCAAATAAAAAGAAAAATGGCAACAGTGAGATGGAGTTATAAATTAGAGAATTGCAATCATATGAGAATTTTCAACTGAGTCTCATCATAGGATTACCACAGGAAGAAGAACTACAATAGAGAACTTATAGTGGGGATTTCATCTGATGGCAAATAAAAGAGAAAAATGGCAACACTGAGATGGATTTATAAATTAGAGAATTGCAACTTTAAACGGATTCACCATTAATAAGAATTATTTGTTTTCCCCTGAGCTTCATCAGAGGATTACCACAGGAAGAAGAACTACGATAGAAAACTTGTAATGGGGATCAATCAGCTGCTCATGGTATGACTGGTATGACTGTCCCAGCCCTATAGCCCTGATGGCAAGCCCTAATCCTTTTTATCATGTATGTGCTAGAAGGCAGTGGCTGAGGGTCTTACAGTCCTGGGTACGACATTAAACTACATTTAATGGTGAAGCTTGAATTGTGGAGTACTCCTTCATCACCATTACTCCCAGGTCCACTCTGATCCAGAGTGGTAGTACCTATAAGGATCCCATCTATGGTTCAAGTAGAAAAATAAGTTTGAAAAAATGTGTTTAGAAAAATTGAGTTTACAAACAAAATTGAGTTAAACGTCTTTGGCATAAAATAACCCAACAAGGGTTGACATGCTGTAAAATCCAACCAAACAACCCAATGTCCTGATGAAGGTATAATTCAAACTGAAACATTCGAACATTGACTTCACCATCTATTTATACATATACAAAGGGCAGTTGTGTGTATATGTATGTCCGGAGGAAACTTTTTAAAATAAAACAATTAACAAAAAGTAAATATATATACACATTAAATATCACCAGGGCTTGGTTTTCTATCTATCTATACATATATAAAGGGCAGTTGTGTGTATATGTAAGTCCAGAGGAAACTTCAAAAATAAAACAATTAACGACAAAGTAAATATATATACACATTAAATATCACCAGGGCTTGGTTTTTGAGCAAAAATAATAGAGATTTGTTATAATGTATTAATTTGAAAGCAATTACAATGCAAGTAAAAAATAAAAACAAAAAGATGTTATTTTTTGTGTCCTATCGATTTCAAAGTAAAACTTTATCAAATAGAGATTTGATTTATATTCGTGAAGATGTTTAAAAAATAAAATTTAAATAATAACAGCATGGATTTTTTTTTCATTTAATATTTTAGATAGTAGACATTAACATTTTTTTTCAGAGTAGATGGATCAATGCAAGGTCTATTTTTTTTACATAGAGATTTAAATGGGGCATCCTACGAGGATTCAACTCACGATTAAGTAATAATGGATCTGCGGGACTAACTTAAAAAAAATACCTCTCTACCTAGACGCCGCCGGGTAGCCGTTGCTAGTACATATATGAAGGGCAGTTGTGTGTATCTGTATGTCCGGAGGAAACTTCAAAAATAAAACAATTAACGACAAACTAAATATATATACACATTAAATATCACCAGGGCTTGGTTTTTGAGCAAAAGTAATGGAAATTTTATTTATATTTGGGAAGATATTTAAAAATTCAAATTTGAAATGTAACAGAAGGGAAAGTCATTTGGATGTTATTTTGTTTATACTTTTTTTGTATGTTTTCTTTTTTCAATTTGAATTATAATATTGATTGATTGAATTATTTGCATCATTCATATTTTTTTTTTAAATTGTAAATCATTGAATGGAAATTTCTTACTATATTGTTATATACTAGCAAAAAAAAAAAAAAAAAAAAAAAAAAAAAACCCTCCGGGCGATGTAAAAAGTAGGTTTTTAAAACAATTGCCTAAGGGGTGGTAGTAAAAAAATTCAATGTCAGCGAGTTTGTACCCTAAGTAAGTAAAATCATCAAATTCATTAAAGGATTAAAAAATAAAACATATAAGATAAGGCCTAAGTGGAGTATTGCAAGTCATGAACTGCTCATCCACCTGGGTTCTATCCTTAAGCATCACAGGTCGCCACCCACAGCCAACAGGTGGCTCCATTGGGGGAGTCTTACCCCTCTGCAGATGTGCAGTAGGTGCATTCTAACGCCCCACAAGACAGGGTGATCAGGGTTTGGTGAGTCATATACAAATGGTTGGTTTGGTTGGTTTATCAATTTTAACGGCATATCAACCCGTCCAGGGTTATATCATGCCTAGCGGTTGGGTTGTTATACATATTGTGTATTCATATATATACATTTAGTAATTGGTTTTAACAATGTGTTAGCATTATTGGGAATCATACTGTATGCCATTGATTTGTTTCATGTCTATATTCTATGGTATAATTTTATTTCCCTCAAAAAGTAGAAAATATCCTCTATGTTAACATTTTCAAATAGGTCCTTCATATTGTTTGCTTTAAAATAATGTTTTCTGATGTGAGCAAAAAATCTGCATTCCATCAATAAGTGTTTAACTGTCAGGGGTGTTTGACATGTTTCACATCGTGGTTGTTGTTCTTGTTTGAGTATATAAGAGTGTGTTAGTTTTGTATGACCAATGCATAAACGGGACATAATGACTTGTTCCTTTCTAGACTTCCTTAAAGTTGGTCTGCAGCCTCCCAAAGTCGGTTTGATTAAATGATAGTAGGAATTGATATAAGTATATGTGTGTGTGTACGTGTTTATTATTGTTTTGGTTTTTTGGGGGTTTTATTTATTATATTTATTATATTATTATTTTATGACATTTTTAAATATATTATTTTATATTATTATTTTATTTTTAATTATTATTCATTATAATTTTATTTATTTTAATTTTACTAAGTATCTTCTTGTCAATTTGGTCTTTGTGTATGTGTGTTGTGTGTGTGTGTGTGTGTAGTATTGCCTATTATATAACATTGAGGTCACAGAGTATGAATAGACGAAAAAATATGAAGAAAAAAAAAAGAAGATAGACAAGTTAATACAGTTCAAAATCTTGTCCTGTAAGCACGGTGTAACAAGATACGTTTTAAAAATAATTAAACAAAAGTTGCTGAAACCACTAGGTTGAATCGGACATACCACTTTTTATGGGGTCTGGTCACGCACTGATGCAGAACAAGCAATGAATGATGACATGAAAATAGACTCCTATGGTGAAATGGACATGGAGACACAAGTTCAAATCCAGATAGCATTTTCAGGGCCCCCAATTTTCCGTTACAAATTTTTCTCAATTCTGTTTCCACTTTTGGTAAATTCCGATTTTTTCCATTTTCAAGTTTGGTAAGGATAACTTTGTGTATTAAAAAATATTTGGACCATATGACCTTTAGGCACCCCTTTTACAATCTCGTTTCATAGAACATTTTTTAATTTACACCGTTAAAATCCAGTTGTTTGTTAACAGATGATTTTTAGAGTTTTTTTTTTTAATTATAAAACTAACCCCTAACAAACACCGGATTTTGGCGGTGTAAATGAAAAAAATGTCCTTATGAAACGAGATCGCAAAAAGAGTGCCTAAAGGTCATATGGTCCACTTCGTGTATTAAAAAAATTCAATTTAAAAAAAAAAAAAAAAAAAAATTAAAAAAAAGAGAGAGAGAGAGAGACTGCCAGGAATTGAACCTGGTTTGCCAATTCTATTTAGCGTATTAACATACACCACGCTATTCCCCACTCCCCAGGGGGTAACTCACCTTCTGCTATGATCTGCCAGTAACTGTTCATATCTTTGGTGAAAGAGATGCCATCTTCAAAACTGATGTCCAGTTTAAACTCAATTGAACCGGACGGCAAGACATTGACCGTTTCAAGCATCTTGGGTTTTGTCCTTTTCGGGGTGATTCGGCTGGTAGGCTTGACCACTGACTTCACCGGTTCACTGATATTGTCAAGCACAGGATTAGAAAGAGAAAGCTGTCAAAATAGGGGGGGAAAATAATTAATGAAACTAGCAAATATATGCACCTAACTTTTAATGTAATGAAATATCGCATTAAATTAGAAACGCTAATGAAACTAAATAAGAATGCAGATAAAAAGATTTGAAACAGAGGGGGATATAATCGAAAAATAGAACAACTGAAACTTACTCTTCTATCACTCTCGTCTTTCATTGTTATTTTTTCTGATTTAACTATTTAGTTAAAAGAGGAAGTAAAGAATAAAATTAGTTATCTTTTCTTGTTAATGGATTTCATTTAAGATTCATTGAAGAGATTTTTGCTAATATTCATTAAAATAAAACCAAACAGTTAGAAATCAATAATACCAAGCACATATTTATTAAAATCAAATTTTAAATATCAATATGCAAATTAGCCTTCTCGTTCAAACTGTAAACCGCTATTTTGTTGTATATATAAATACAATTGCATGTTATCAGTATGTAGATATGGTCTACAGTGGCTTCGGCCTCTGGACCATTGATATAATTAACGGCGTCGATCCAGGGGGCCATCCCCCCAGGCAACACCTGCCCCCTTGATTTAAAGGGGCAGGGCTGGGTTTATTGCCCAGTGCCTGAGGCGCCCCCTTGAGGGGGAATGCCAACGGGATCAACGCAATTTTTCACCTGCCACTCCATGAGTCTCGGCTTGTGGGTGGCCCCACGTTAATAGGGACTTTGTGCCTGACCCGTACAAGTGGGGTACGCGGTAAATACTATGTAGATATGGTTAACAGTATATAATAATGAAAAACAATTTTATTAATAATTGAGGTTAAAATAAGGATAAATTCATGGTGAATGTGGCGTCAATTACTAAGGGAATTGTGACTTGAGTAGTGATTTAGTTTCGGTTACAGTCAGAAAAACACGCCATCTCCATTATAATAAGATATAACAAAAAGAAAAAAATGAGATGCCATCTTCAAAACTGATGTCCAGTTTAAACTCTATTGAACCGGACGGCAAAACATTGACCATTTCAAAAAAAAAAAATTAATGAAATATAGCAAAAAGAAAAAAATGAAATGCCATCTTCAAAATTGAACCAGACGGCAAAATATTGACCATTTCAAAAAAAAAAAATTAATGAAATATAGCAAAAAGAAAAAAATGAAATGCATCTTCAAATTGAACCAGACGGCAAAATATTGACCATTTCAAAAAAAAAAAATTAATGAAATATAGCAAAAGAAAAAAAATGATGTACCTCAGAACTGAAATCCTTTCATGCCCTGCACATATACATATATACTGCAGAAGCAATGAAAAACCTATTGTGTTAAAGGTGAAAGTGTAGTTGATCTCAGTTTAGTAAATATTTCCTCAAACATTGGATCAAGTATGAGATCTAGCTTTTGGTACCAATACACATTATACCAACAGACAACTTTTGCTATTTGAGAGAATTTTATATTTTTTTAAAAAGTGAAAAATCCACTTACCCTAATGTATTGCCATTCAAAAATTGGTCTGTTCAGCCACTCACACAGTTGCAGATAAAAAAAAAAACGCCATCGTCTTTAACAGACGGAACGATGCCAACAATGGTTGTATAGAGCCAGCTCAACCGACACATAAAATAAACACTATATATATATATATGTGTGTGTGTGCATATAGATATATGTATTCCTAATATATGCACATGCACACACACACACACACACATATATATATATATATATATATATATACATATATATATGCTCTACTCATGTATTGAGTTTTTATATTTGTTATATCGCTGCTTATCATTGTGAAACTTGAATCAACTTATCAATTTATTGGCTTTTCTGATAGATTTTGATGTGCAGATTAAAATGATATCAAAGATATTGCTCAATTTTGAGGAAAAGAGTTTGATGTAAATATGTATAAAAATGTATAAGAAAGTTCAAAAATCCCAGCACTTTGATACTTTTTTATACATTTTTATACACATTTACATCAAACTCTTTTGAGTTGTTCTTTGTGGACTATAATGCTTCTGATTTATTAAAATAAAATGAAATTTATTTTATTTTATTTTCAAAACAGAATACGCATTTTCCAAATTTTAAAAAAAAAAAATTTTGAATTTATAAAAAAAAAATTCCGGCTATAATATTGAACGTTTCATCTGCACCACTTTCTTCTCATAACGGTCCACTCACACTGTTCTCTCTATCGTACACAACTCACTCTTGATGAAGACCACTTCAATAAAGGGTCGAAACAGATTTCTGTCAGCGAATTTTAACATCATGTGTTTGTTTTTTCTAAATATTTATTTTCATATATATATATATATATATATATATATATATATATGGACTTGTCACATAAAATGCTGTCACATAAAATGAGAAACAGAAGAACAGGACACTCCATAAAGAATACTTACTTCAGTTAATGTTTGCGTGTGCATATTAAATACTTTAAGGCAATGGTTGTTTGTATCAGCAATGTAAACGAGTTGTTTGTCCATATCAACAGTGAGACCAGCAGGTTCATTAAAGAATGACATGTGGGGGTCAACAGAAATCTCATCTCCAGGATGACCATTACCAAGAAGCGTTGTGCAATTCTTCGTCTGTAGATTTACACACTTTATCTGTAGAGGAAAAAAAAACGAGCAAAATGAATTTAAGTTTCCTAATAGAAAGATCCCTCCGATAAAGAAAAAAATTAACAAAGAAAACAAACAATTTATCTACAATTATCTGTGCCACATAAAATAAAGAGTATAGTAGGTGGTTTGGTTTGTTTGGTAGCCTATCAACCTCAGTGGGTCATTTAATGCCGATAAAGTTTTGAAATAAATCAATTCTTAATGGATAATACAATTTTTTTATAAATACATTTTTCTATTTAACCCATAGATGGGACCCTAACAGGTACTACCACTCCGAGTCAGAGTGGACCAGGGAGCAATGGTGATGAATGGGGTGCTCCACATTCCCCAAACCTCCAAAACTGGAACCTCACCATCAGATAGAGTTTAACGTCATTCCCAGGACATGTAGACCCGCAGCCACCGCCTTCTAGCACCCATATGATAAAAAGGGGTTGCGGCTTGCCATAAGGGCAATAGGGTTGCGAAAATCATTTAGGTGCTGGGGTTTGACGTGACCAGCCGATTAATCGGAGGGGGCCTCTCTGACTGCCCGTCTAGCCCAAGATAGGGCCAAAGTGGAGTATTGCAAGTCATGAACTGCTCATCCACCTGGACTCTATCTTTAAGAATCACGGGTTGCCACCCACGGCCAACAGGTGGCCCCATTGGGGGAGTCTTACCCCTCTGCAGAGGTGCAGTTGGTGCATTCTAATGCCCCACCGACAGGGTGGTATAGTAGGTTGGTTCGATTTTACAGCAGGTCAACCCATGTTGGGATATTTTATGCCAAAGACGTTTTGGTTTATTCAATCTTCATGTGTACTCTATTTTTAATTCTTTAAACTCAATTTATTAAACACATTTTCTAAAAATCATTTTTTTCTTTCTTACCCATAGACGGTACCCTAACAGGTATTACCACTCCAGATAATATCCTGGACATTTAGACTCTCAGCTACCACCTCCTTCTGGCACATATATGGGTAATTCCATGTCAAAACATCCAGGCCTTGTCATCTAATCCCTTCAATTTTTCTGAAATTATTTTCATGTGTGGATTATATTAAAGTTAGACAATCCCCAAAATTTGAGCTTCCAATTCCAAAAATTGGTGGAGTTATGTCGATCTTTAGCTCTCCAAATTTGTGGATGGGTGATGGGTCGCCAAAATAAAAATAGAAAAATTATTTTGTCATAGATGCAGTGCCACATCGGTATATTGATCTTACAATGAAAAAATCACACACACACACACATATGTATATGGTTAAAATTGCAAAAAAAAAACACTAAAAGTGTCCTTAGTAATAATTAAATTCATTAAAATCTATGCCCAAGCTAGTTTTAATTTTGACGACAATTTGCAATTATAACTATATATAAGTAAAGTCATCAGGGCGGCCTAAAGTCAGTATCAGCCAATCAGCGAGGGAGTCTATCCCCTTTTCACTTGCGCTAGACCAAGGAGATTGTTTTTAGCATCTGAGGTGGAGCACCACACCTACCATCAGCTCCTTACTTTACTGCACAGATCCCTGTGCTACTCATACGCTGAGTTGGCGAGGACCGGTATCGAACTAGGAACCTTGTGGTTTCTAGCCGAACGCTCTACCGACTGAGATAACCCGGCCGATGAATATATATATATATATATACATATGTGTGTGTGTGTGTGTGTGTGTGTGTGTGTGTGATTTTACCCAATCCCTCTGCATGACCAAGATTAAGTGACAGCAATTTACAAATCCCTGACAAAAATGAGTCCAACATAACGAAGGGAAGTAACTCTGTCATAACGAAAAGCAGAAAAGTTTTCATATTTTGTTTATGTAACAATTCTTTTTCACTGAATTTTTGAGATAATAATAATAATAATGTAATTTATTGTGTACAGTGCTCAGGTGCACCATAACTCATCAAAGTCTCATGTCAGGTACACAGAATAATGTATTAGTGTCAGGAACATGAACAGTTTACAGTAGTAATATGCATGTATGTGTGTGCATGTGTGCATATGTATGTGGAGAGTGGTATTAGGTATAGTGTCGGCGGACTACAGGAAGCATGGAGGCTTTGAAAGCCTCAGTGCTCCGGCAGCCTACAACAGATGCAGGCAGTTTATTCCATGTCTCCACAATTCTGAGCGTGAAAAAATGTTTCCGAAAGTCATGTGAACAGTGCTGTTTTCTGACTTTGTAGGCATGCCCGTGTGTATTGGAGAGATGGAGATCAAAAAGGTGCTCAAGGTTGCTGTTGTTAAGATGATTAATGACCTTATGAGCGTCTACCAGGTCAGTTGCCAGACGCCGAAGTTTCAACGAATCCATTCCCAGTGCTGCGATAAGGGCAGCGATAATGAGATAAAAGACCGAAGTTATGAATAGAAACAAAAAAAAATTTTTTACGGTGGCTTTTCTATGAGAAAATAAGTACCAAAAATCGAAAAATAAAATGTAAAAAAATAATAAATAATCAATTTTTTGGAGATTTCTTTTTTTACTCATTTCGATAATTATTTAATTGGCTATTATCTTATAAAAGAAAAAATTATACATCGATATTTTTCTGCTTAAAAAGGGGAGGAGTACATTTTCAATCAAGTATTTCTTCAAAAAGTATACTTTTTTTCGAAAAAAATAAGGTGTGCATTAAATAGATATTTATTTCTAGAATCTAAAAATATAACATTTTAAACTTAAAATAAGGCTTTTCAGATTTTAAAACAAATTTATTTTCAATATAATGCACATAATGGTCGAAAATTAATTGTATTTACTATACAAATTTTGGGGATTATCTAATGTTAATATAGTTCACACATGGAAAAATTTCAGAAAAATTGAAGGGGGTGGGTGACAATTTTCCTTTTTTTCTGGATGATTTGACATGGAATTATCCAAGAACATGGTGACCGAAACAAGTAAGAAGAAACAGTCGGTTTGGTTTGTTTTACAGCATATCTAACTCCTCAGCCGAAACGCATCGATGTCGGCCCCATATCGAGATGCTCCCCTGTCACGATACCAGTATATATATATATATATATGCTATACAACACTATAATGTAGCAAAAAATTTTTTAGTAATAAGCCTTCAGGAAAGTCAGTGAGCAAAGACACTCCAAAGAGTGCTGCAACTTAGGTAGCAATATCTCATCTACAGAAAACTGACTTACCTTGTGATTATATGTATCTGTTAAAAGTAACTGGCCTTCAGGAAAGTCGGTAAGCAAAGACACTCCAAGAGGATGCTTTAGGTAGCAATATCTCATCTACAGAAAACTGACTTGTGATTATATGTATCTGTTAAAAGTAACTGGCCTTCAGGAAAGTCGGTAAGCCACTCCAAGAGGATGCTGCAACTTAGGTAGCAATATCTCATCTACAGAAAACTGACTTACCTTGTGATTATATGTATCTGTTAAAAGTAACTGGCCTTCAGGAAAGTCGGTAAGCAAAGACACTCCAAGAGGATGCTGCAACTTAGGTAGCAATATCTCATCTACAGAAAACTGACTTACCTTGTGATTATATGTATCTGTTAAAAGTAACTGGCCTTCAGGAAAGTCGGTAAGCAAAGACACTCCAAGAGGATGCTGCAACTTAGGTAGCAATATCTCATCTACAGAAAACTGACTTACCTTGTGATTATATGTATCTGTTAAAAGTAACTGGCCTTCAGGAAAGTCGGTAAGCAAAGACACTCCAAGAGGATGCTGCAACTTAGGTAGCAATATCTCATCTACAGAAAACTGACTTACCTTGTGATTATATGTATCTGTTAAAAGTAACTGGCCTTCAGGAAAGTCGGTAAGCAAAGACACTCCAAGAGGATGCTGCAACTTAGGTAGCAATATCTCATCTACAGAAAACTGACTTACCTTGTGATTATATGTATCTGTTAAAAGTAACTGGCCTTCAGGAAAGTCAGTAAGCAAAGACACTCCAAGAGAATGCTGCAACTTAGGTAGCAACATCTCATCTACAGAAAACTGACTTACCTTGTGATTATATGTATCTGTTAAAAGTAACTGGCCTTCAGGAAAGTCGGTAAGCAAAGACACTCCAAGAGGATGCTGCAACTTAGGTAGCAATATCTCATCTACAGAAAACTGACTTACCTTGTGATTATATGTATCTGTTAAAAGTAACTGGCCTTCAGGAAAGTCGGTAAGCAAAGACACTCCAAGAGGATGTTGCAACTTAGCATCAATCCCAACGCCATCCACATCCCCAAAAGCAAAAAGATTCTACAAAAATAAAAGAAAAATTAATAAAATTAGTTATATGGTATAATCGAATGTTAGCTCTTCCATCACTCCTGGGTTTCATTGCTAAATTTTCCTAATTTAACTATTTAATTAAACAGTAGAGAACAAAATTACAGTTATTTCTTTATCTTAACTTATTTATTCTTTTTTTTTTTAGAATACTTTGAAGAATGCTGTTATAACACGATAAACATTTATATTCTTTCTGACACACGCACACACTCTCTCACGCACGATCTTTCTCTCTCTAACACACACACACACACTCTCTCATTCTCTCTCACTCTCTCTCTCTCTCTTATACTCTCTATCTCAGACACGCACACTCTCTCTTATACACTCTATATCACACACATACTCTCTCTCTCTCTTACTCACACTCTCTCTCACTCTCTCTTATACATTCTATTTCACACACACACATACTCTCTCTCTCTCTCTCCCACTCACACTCTCTCTCTCTCTCTGTCTCTCACACACAGACATACACTGTCTCTCTGTCTCTGTCTCTCCCCCTCTCTCAGCTAATCTATAAACGTCGCTTGGCGGTTAGTGTTAAATCGGCTTGCAATAGTAGTAGCAATAGTGTTCGTAAATACTAGTAGTAGCAGTAGTAGTAATAGCAGTAGTAGTAGCAATATATTATATCTGTCTTATAAAATAAGAAGGTGAATGTTCAGCTGATACAAGATTTTGGGTTATTTCCTACAAGTCCAACATAAACAAAGGGGGACCACTTTTGACTGAAATTATTTATTTATTTATTGATCTACTAGGAAAAAAGAAAACGGGGTTAAGATAATTAATGACCTTATAAGCATTTACCAGGTCAGTTGCCAGACGCCGAAGTTTCAACGAATCCATTCCCAGGGCTGCGAGACGTTCAGAGTATGGCAGATTCCTGATGGAGGGTACTCGCTTGGTTGCACGTCTCTGTACAGTTTCTAGGAGGTTAATATTCTGAGAAAGATAGGGGTTCCAGACTGGTGATGCAAACTCCAAGTGTGGCCGTACCATAGCTTTGTACAGCTTCAAATAGATAGCCGGTGAGCGGCTGACAAAGGTCTTGCTGAGTGACGCCAGGACGCCCTCGGCCTTTTTGGCAATTTTGGAGATGTGTTTCGTCCAACGTAAATCATTGCTGACAGTAATACCCAGATCACGTTCACAAGAAGATTCCTTGATATTAGTGTTGTGGAGGGAGTATATGTATGATGGATTTTTCCTCCCAAAATGCATGGTGGTGCATTTGTCCACAGCCAGGGGTTAGGGTTAGGGTTTAGGGTTAGGGTTAGTTTAATGGGAAAATAAATAAATAATTTATCAGTCATGAGTAGTTCCCCTTTGTTTATGTTGGAGTTATAGGAAATAACCATATTTTGTGTTTTCTGATGGTATAATAATCTTCATACAATGACTTCTATTTACAAAGTAGCATTGCAACCAACAAAGCCTTCATCAGATGATGACTCTGGGTTCAGGCATGGTTTCGGGGCCGAAGCATCATTACCACTAACTCAGAGTGCCCCAGCAGTATCTCACGATACCACCAGACTTCGTCAGTTTGATGTCACACTGTGGAATTGCCATATCCATGCTGAGGCAGTGAGAGCTTTAACCTGGATCTTTTTTTATATATTTCCTCTTGTCTGGTGGAGAAAGTCCAAGTTTAGTTAAAAATGCCAAGGTTGAGTTGGTAATAAATCCCCGGCATCCGACTTCGATAGGAAATACATCCATTATCCATCCATTTCTGATGCATTGTTCTTTATCATATTTATAATAAATATTATATTATATTATAATTATTATATATACTAGCAGATATATGCACCCTCCGGGTGCAAGTATTTAAGATTTAATGTAATGAAATATCGTATTAAATTAGAAAGGCTAATGAAAATAAATAAGAATGCAGATAAAATGATTTGAAACAGAGGGGGATATAATCGAAAAATAGAACAACTGAAATTTACTCTTCCATCACTCTCGTCTTTCATTGTTATTTTTTCTAATTTAAGTATTTAGTTAAAAGAGGAAGTAAATAATAATTGACAGTTAATTTTTCATGTTAATGGATTTCATTTAAGATTCATTGAAGAGATTTTTGCTTATATTCATTAAAATAAAACCAAACAGTTAGAAATCAATAATACTAAGCACATATTTATTAAATTCAATTTTTTATATCAATATGCAAATTAGCCTTCCCTTCACACTGTAAACCGCCATTTTGTTGTATATATAAACATAATTGTATGTTGTTAGTATGTTGATATGGTCAACAGTGGCTTCGGCCTCTGGACCATTGATATAATTAACGGCGTCGATCCCAGGGGGCCATCCCCCCAGGCAACACCTGCCCCCTCGATTTAAAGGGGCAGGGCTGGGTTTATTGCCCAGTGCCTGAGGCGCCCCCCTTGAGGGGGAATGCCGAAGGGATCGACGCAATTTTTCACCTGCCACTCCATGAGCTTCGGTTTGTGGGTGGTCCCACGTTAATAGGGACTTTATGCCTGACCCGTACAAGTGGGGTACGCGGTAAATATCATGTAGATATGGTCAACAGTATTAATAATGTAAAACAATTTTTATTAATAATAGAGGTTAAAATAAAAATAAAATCATTGAGAATGTGATGTCAATAACTAAGGGAATTGTAACTTGAGTAGTGATATAGTTTCGGTTACAGACAAAAAAGCATACAATCTCCATTATAATAAGATATATATATTATAATATATTAATGATTTGAAGGCAATTACAATGCATATAAAAAATAAAAACAAAAAGATGTTATTTTTGTCTTATCGATTTCAAAGTACAGAACTTTATCTTCAGAGATTAATATCAGATATGTATATGCTTAAGTTTTTTGTGTGGTTATATCTTTTTTCCTCCTTTCTTTTTTCTTTATGTTATGAATGAAATGGGCGAATAACTGTAATTTTTTATATGTGGACTTTTACTGAGTTAATATTTAAAAAATACCAGTGTATATAAAATATAAAAAGTAAGTAAAGTCGTCGGGGTGGCCTAAAGTCGGTAACAGCCAATCAGCGAGGGAGTCTATTCCCTTTTCACTAGCGCTAGACGAAGGAGATTGTTTTTGCGTCTGAGGTGGAGCGCCAAACCTACCATCAGCTCCTTACTTTACCACACAGATCCCTGTGCTACTCATACGCTGAGTTGGCGAGGGCCGGTATCGAACTAGGAACCTTGTGATTTCTAGCCGAACGCTCTACCGACTGAGCTGCACACCTACCATCAGCTCCTTACTTTACTGCACAGATCCCTGTGCTACTCATACGCTGAGTTGGCGAGGGCCGGTATCGAACTAGGAACCTTGTGGTTTCTAGCCAAACGCTCTACCGACTGAGTTAACCCGACCCTTTTAAATATATTTATATGCATATATATATATGTTTGTATGTATATACATATGTGTGTGTGTACGTGTTTGTGTATGTATGTGGGCATTTAAAGAGGAAGAGGGACAGAGATGCAGAGAGACAGAGAGAGAGTTGGCGAGGACCGGTATCGAACTAGGAACCTTGTGGTTTCTAGCCAAACGCTCTACCGACTGAGTTAACCCGGCCCTTTTAAATATATTTATATGCATATATATATGTTTGTATGTATATACATATGTGTTTGTATATGTATGTGGGCATTTAAAGAGGAAGAGGGACAGAGATGCAGAGAGACAGAGACAGAGTTGGCGAGGACCGGTATCGAACTAGGAACCTTGTGGTTTCTAGCCGAACGCTCTAACGACTGAGCTAACCCGGCCCACTAAGCCTACAGAACAGGTGAGTTGTGGATGATTCTATTTGGGACCTTCTTCATCCTCTGTATATCCTCATATAGGAAAAGCTAATACATAAAAAAGAGAATGATTCAAATCAATTAATCTCTAGTAAAAGTGAACAGTGGACTTTTTAAAGTTAATATTTCAAAAATACCAGTGGACTTTTACTAAGTTGATACTTCAAAAATAAAGATACTACTTTAACTTTAAGCACCAGCTTTTTTTACTTGAACTTTCACAATCAGCAATGTACACTAATCGTTTGGAGGGTGAATAAGCCAGGCCTGAGGGTTGGGCAAAACTGGCCTTGTCTGGATAACTGTTATTACGATTCTCTTCATTTCCACTGCCAGCCACCCTGATACACGTACCCTCGGGGTAGTTCCTAAATGAAAATGAAAATCAAAGGCTTTTAGAATTTGAAAATAAATTTTAAAAAAAAAATTAACAAATGTAACAAAAAGCTGTTTTTGAACCATTGATGGCAAACATATACTACATAACAAACACATACACCACACACATTACAACATACATATAACACAACATACACACACACACACACACACACACATATACACAAACACACACACACATACATACATACACACACATACACACATATACACACACATACACACACACACACACACCATACACAACACAACATACAATATACACAAACACACACACATACACACACACATACATACACACAAACACACACACACACACACACATACACACACACACACACACACACATACACACATACACACACACACACATACACAAAACACACACATACACATATACACACACATACACACACACACACACACACACACACACACACATATACACACACACACACACACACATACATATATACAATATGTATATATATATATATATATAATATATATATATATATATGTGAATATGAATATTCATGTATAAAGAAAAAAAAAATTAAAATTAAAAAAACAAAAAAAAAGAAAAGAAAAAAAAGAAAAAAAAGAAAATAACTTACTTTCCTTTAAGCCATTCCCCATCTTTGAGAAAATACGCCCAAATTTGATGAGATCCAGCCAGCGCTATTAGCAGAACATTGTTTTCTTTGGAATCTGAAAAGAGATATAAATTTATTAAGGTTTTCATGTTGTATAGTACTCTATTTACATAGACGGTATATACGTATCTATTGTATGAGGAACACCCATGGAATCTGCAGAAAAATATAAATCTGTTTCTGGTATATTAATGTTTTCATGTTGTATAGTACTCTATCTACAATAGATGATATGTATATATCGTATGAGACACACCTGTGAAATCTGCAGAAAAATATAAATCTATTTCTGGTATATCAAGGTTTTTATGTTTTATAGCACTATTTATATAGACAGTATATACATATCTATCGTATGAGGGGAAACTTGTGGAATCTGCAGAAAAATATAAATTTAAAAGAAAAAAAAATCAAAAACAAAAATTTTAAAATAAATTTGTTATTTCTTCAAATGTTATATAACACTAGCCTGCAATTTTTTCAAGGTCAAATATATAATAGCTAATTTTAAGTTTATATTTTCTTCAATTAGTATAAAGTTTCTTAGTTTATTATTTCTTCATTAGTATAAAGAAAACCAAGACAATGGGGCAGGGAACTGAAAATCCTCCCTCCATCACCATCAACAACTATACTCTGGAAGCCGTAAACACCTTCACCTACCTTGGGTCCACCATCACTGACAACCTGTCACTTGATACTGAACTCAGTTGCCGGATCAGAAAAGCTGCCTCAACTTTTGGGAAGCTCACAGCGAGAGTGTGGGACAACAGCAAGCTCACTATCCGTACAAAGGTACAAGTGTATAGGGCATGTGTTATCAGCACCCTCATGTATGGAAGTGAAACATGGACCTTATACTCCCACCAAGAGCGGCAGCTAAATAACTTCTACCTTCGCTGACTTAGACGTATACTGGACATTGTAGAAACAATGATACTCACCTTCGCAGTGGGGTTCTAACTACCGTCGAGTTAGCAGACGAGAACAACAGGCAAGCTGTAACTTAATACAGTCCTTGCATGCTGCTGGCATAATACAAAGTGGTGGCTGAAGAGTGGTTACTTATCCTGTTCGCAGCGCCATGTTGGATTTTGTGTCAAGCATTCATCTTGTAACAGAGTTGAATCACGGTAGTTAGAACCCCACTGCGATGGTGAGTATCATTGTTTCTACAGACATCACCTGGAGGGACAAGATCACTAACACAGCAGTTCTAGAGAGAGCCCAACTCACCAGCTTGTACTCTCTATTGAGACAACGTCGTCTCTGATGGTTGGGTCATGTACATTGGATGGATGATGGACGAATCCCAAAAGACATCCTCTATGGAGAGCTTTCGTCTGGTAAGAAACAGATTAGTCGCCCCCAGCTGCGATTCAAGGGTGTCTGCAAGAAGGATCTCAGATGCTTTGGCATTGCCCCTTCCAACTGGGAAAATTTGGCTCAGAACCGCCCTCGGTAGTCGCAGACTCTCCGTAGAGCGCAAGAGCGCTTGTCCAGCGGAAATCCTTGGTAAAGAATCCTTTGGTTCTCCCTTGGTGCTCCTAAGTATTGCAAGTCCTTCATCAATGATTGCAAATGGACGTCTCTCAGTATCAGTGATTAAGTAGTCAACCAGCCACACATTCGGGCTGTTGATTGGCTGAGGTTTAAACTACGTGACCTCACTTAGTCTATAAATTTAAGTGGTGTATTGTAGCATGGCTTATATATGCAAAATGATCCAACATAAAAGTCCTTTGTTACTCTTTTCGTCTTCTCCCTGCCTCGATCCAACCGGAAGATCCTATTTCCGTTTTCACCTTCTTGTAAATATCTTCAATATACAATACTTAGTCTATAAATTTAAGTGGTGTATTGTAGCATGGCTTATATACACAAAATAATACAATGTAATGAGCATTTGCGTTGGAGTAGAAACCAGTGAACATTTGTGTCAGACTGAAGAACATTTGTGGTTGTATCAACAACCGTGTGCTGGTCGTTTTGTCATTTTACACTTCTATTTCAAAATAATAAGTTTATTTCGCACATTAACAAAATTTTTAAACTTACGCAAGTATGGAACAATAACCAAATCAAATGCTGAGGATAATTCTTGCTCAATTTGTAATATATTGCCTGATCAGTGCACCCAAGGACCAGGCTGACCAGGAAGTGCATGGGGGTCAGGTGCAGACTGGAAACAAAAACAGGATGTGGCCCTGACCTGACCTTTTGCACCTGGAAATGCAGGTGAACACTTGACATGGTTTAGGTGCAGAAATCAGTAGGCATAGCCCATAGCCAATGAAAACTGCCTGCGTGGGCGAAGAGGTGTGTCTTCAGAAAAACTGCGTAGGTGTCACGATAAAAGAGGCGTGACACCGGGTGTCAGACTACAATAAAAGAAGCCCGTAGTGATCGATTAGATGGACAACGATCAGGTTCGAGATTACCTGAAAAGAACTCCCAAAGGCTCCACGTTTGTATATCCCTGCCAACGACTCTCAGCTGTACACAACCGATCTCATCTTACATTTTCCTAAATACAAGTGTTTGTGTTCTTTGACGGGTGCAGTGTGTAACAAATTCCAATGTTGCCGCCTTCTAGCATATATGATAGTGGGGCTTGCCATATAAACAATAGGGTTGAGAAGATCATATAGTTTGTTTGTTTGTTTGTTTTGTTTTACGGCATATCAACCTCAGTGGGTCATTTAATGCCGATAAAGTTTTGAAATAAATCAATTCTTAATGCATAATACAATTTTTTTATAAATACATTTTTCTATTTAACCCATAAATGGGACCCTAACAGGTACTACCACTCCAGGTCAGAGTGGACCAGGGAGCAATGGTGATCAAGGGGTGCTCCACATTCCCCAAACCTCCAAAACTGGAACCTCACCATCAGATAGAGTTTAACGTCATTCCCAGGACATGTAGACCCGCAGCCACCGCCTTCTAGCACCCATATGATAAAAAGGCGTTGGGGCTTGCCATAAAGGCAATAGGGTTAGGGAAATCATATAGGTGCTAGGGCTTGACGTGACAAGCCGATCGATCGGAGGGGGCCTCTTCGACCGCCCGTCTAGCCCAAGATAGGGCCAAAGTGGAGTGTTGCATGTCATGAATTGCTCATCCACCTAAGATCATATAGGTGCTACAGCTTAACATGACCAACCGATTAATCAGAAGGGGCCTCTCTGACCACCCGTCTAGCCTAAGGGCCAAAGTGGAATTGTCGCTAGTATATTTTTGTACTAGACTACCTGTAAACACATTGGTTTCCCATTTTAATGTTGTATACTCTTCTTTTTATTTTCTTACTTCTATTCTTCTAGCATCTCTTCTAGCGTCCTGACTTCGTCTTGGAAATAAGAAAAATAAGCATATGATTCTGTTAAGAGAAGAGACAAGGCAATTAAACACGTGTATAATTGCGGTAATATCTTATTCCGGCACAAGTGTGTAAGAGTTTAATGAGTTTATATCTTGTAGGGGGTTATGAGTATATGTTCAATAATATTAGAAATGACGAATAAAAATATGACACAGTTTAGGTAGAAAACACAGAGAAATGATAAAACAAATGCATATAATTATAAAATAACAAATAAATTTATTCAGAGAATAAATTCGTAATAATATGTGAAATGTTCAAAAGGAATAGTGCAGATATAATATGTGTAATGTAAAATGTAAAAGTTCTTGTGTTAAGTTTGGAAAAGTTCGTTTAGATGTGGGCAGAAATGAGAATCAAGTGTTGTATACTCTCTTTCCTTACTTTTTTACTTCTATTCTTCTATTGTCTCTTCTAGCATCTGGACTTCGTCTTGGGGACTTTGTGTCTTGTCTTCCATTGGGGATTTCTCTTTATCAGAAGCCCTGTGTCATTAATAGTTTTTAGATAATAACACAAGACTTCGATTTACTTAGATCATATTTTATTTCGAAATCCCCACCAGACTACCTGCGCAGATTGAGTCAACAGCGTACATAACACGACTTACCACCGTCGTGGTCTTTGGCCGATCTGACTAAAAATCTCTTTCTAATCTAAACCGGATTAGGGTCTTCTCTACCGATTCTCACGGTATCCACCGGAAGGATCAGGATGAGGTCAAGCCTTGTCATTCAATCCTTCAAGGCCGTGGGCTGCAACTTATAACCATTTTGGTATCTACACTACTGTACATAAGTATTAGGAATCTAATAATTATGTAACATCAACAAAATTGTCAAACTTACGCAAGGAAGGAACAAGAACCAAATCAAATGGTGAGGATAATTCCTGCTCAGTTCCAATGTTGCCGCCTTCTTTGTCGGAACCCTGAAATCCAGTTCCAGCTAAAGTTGTCACTTGTTTCAAAGAAAAGTCAATCTGAAAAATGAATTTAAAAAATCAATAAAAAATTTTACTTACTTATTGACCAGATAGAATTTCTGGCAATTCATATATATTCAATTCTTTGAAATTAAACTTGGTTTATGTTTCCAGACCATATGACCTTTAGGCATCCCTTTTGCAATCTTGTTTCATAAGGACATTTTTTTTCATTTACACCGTTAAAATCCGTTTTTTTGTTAACAGACGATTTTTACAGATTTTTTTTAAAATTATATAACCAATTCCTAACCCCAACCCCTAACAAACAACCGGATTTTGATGGTGTAAATTGAAGAATAATTAAAGTTCCAATTACCGTCGAACTGGGAAGACAAGGCAGCAAACGGTTGTAACTCAATACAAACCTGAAAGCCACAAAGTCCACTGCAAAATGACAGAGTATATATAAGACTCCACAATGACATTCAAATCAAGCAGTCAAGCAGCCAATCAGAACTCAAGGAATGGAATCACCCAAATCACCCAGATTCATTGATGGATCATTCTTGATTCCTATTTATACCAACTGTTTTGGACACTGCTTCAGTTACACTTAGCTGCTGTTATTCAAACCATCAGTAGGCTAACTGACTTCAATATAAATGAAAAAAATGTCCTTATGAAACGAGATTGCAAAAGGGGTGCCTAATGGTCATATGGTTCATGTTATGTATATAGACACATAAGAGCAACATTGCTCAAAATATCAATACCAGGGGTTATAAATTAAAACTCTTTAAAAAATGTTGTAAAGCAAATACAAGACAAAATTATTTTAGTAACAGAGTGGTGAATACGTGGAATAAACTACCATCATCAATAATGAATGCCCCATCTTTAAACTTTAAACCTCAATTATTAATAAAATTGTTTTACATTATTAATATTATTGACCATATCTACATACTAATAACATGCAATTGTACAACAAAATAGCGGTTTACAGTGTGAACAGGAAGGCTAATTTGCATATTAATATTAACAAATTTTATTTTAATAAATATATTCTTAGTATTATTGATTTCTAATTGTTTGGTTTTATCTTAATGAATATGAGCAAAAATCTCGAGGATGAATCTTAAAAGAAATCGATTAACAAGAAAAAATAACTATAATTTAATTCTTTACTTCTTATTTGAGCTAAATAGTTAAATTAGAAAAATTTAGCAATGAAAGATGGGAGTGATGGAAGAGTAAGTTTCAGTTGTTCTATTTTTCGACTATACCCGCCTCTATTTCAAATCTTTTTATCTGCATTCTTATTTAGTTTCATTAGCCTTTATAATGAAATTTATTGGGTACAGTGCTCAGGTGCACCACAACTCATCTAAGTCTCATATCAAGTACACAGAATAATGTATTAGTGTCAGGAACATGAACAGCGTACAGTAGTAATATGCATGTTTGTGTACAGTGCTCAGGTGCACCACAACTCATCAAAGTCTCATGTCAAGTACACAGAATAATGTATTAGTGTCAGGAACATGAACAGTTTACAGTAGTAATATGCATGTATGTTTGCGCATGTGTGCATATGTATGTGGAGAGTGGTATCAGGTATAGTGTTGGCGGACTACAAGAAGCATGGAGGCCTTCTAATTTAATATAATATTTTATTACATTAAAACTTAAATACTTGCACCCAACGGAGGGTGCATATATTTGCTAGTATTAGAATTTTTTAAAAAAATGTCCATGCTTACTTTTCTGATTGCATGATTGTCAGAATCCGCAACATAGAGGATATCTTGATCTAGGATCATCCCTTGTGGATTGGAAAATCTGGCCGTTTGGAACGATCCGTCTTGGAATCCCTTTTGTAAACCACCAATGCACGTCTGGAAAGGAATTCAAATTAAAGAAATTTTTAAAATGAGACAAAAAAAAAAAAATGACAAAATGGAAAAAAAAATAAGGGTAAAAGAAAAAGGAAAGAATGAAAAAAATATAAAGAAAAAAAAAAAAGAAAAATAAAATAAAAATAAAATGAAATGAAAGAGAAGGAATGAGGGAAGAAAAGAAAGAAATGAAAGACAAAGGGAACGAAAGAAAAAAGACAATTGAAAAGGGAACAATGAAGAAAATGGGAAGAATGAAAGAATATAGAAAAATGAAGGAAAATAGAAAAATGGTGGAAAATAGAAAAAGAATGAAAGTGAAAAAAATGAAAAACAAGGAAAAATTAAAAATATGGAAAAATGAAAAAAAAATGGAAAAATGAAAGAAAATGGAAAAAAGAAAAATTTAAAAAAAGGAAAATGGAAAAAAGAAAATTTTTAAAAAACAAGGAAAATGAAAAAACAAGGAAAATGGAAAAAGGAAAGAAAATGAAAAAAAGAAAAATTTAAAAAAAAACAAGGAAAAATGAAAAAATAAGGAAAATAGAAAAATGAAAGAAAATGGAAAAATAAAGAAAAATCAAAAAAATGAAAGAAAATGGAAAAATGAAGAAAATCAAGAAATGAAAGAAAATTGAAAAAAGAAAGAAAATTGAAAAAAGAAAGAAAATCAGAAAATGAAGAAAAATGAAAGAAAATGGAAAATGAAAGAAAAAAAGAAAATTGAAAAGAAAGAAAATGTAAAAATGAAGGAAAATAGAAAAATGAAGGAAAATGTAAAAATGAAGAAAAATCAAAAAAATGAAGAAAAATGGAAAAATGAAAGAAAATGAAAATATGAAGAAAATGGAAAAATGAAAGAAAATGGAAAAATGAAGAAAATAAAAAAATGAAAGAAAATGAAAATAAAAAGAAAATTGAAAAATGAAGGAAAATGGAAAAAAACAGAAGAGAATGAAAAAGTTAAAAAAGAAGAAATTTAAAAAGTTAAAAAAGTTAAAAAAGAAGAAAAGTTAAAAAAGAAGAAAAACTAACAAAAATGGTAAAGAAAAAAAAAAGAAAAAAAAACAAAACAAAAAACAAAAGCCCCTACCTGAACGCAACCTGTCGAAACATCACATAAGAGAATCCGATTATTGCCACTGTCCGCAACATACAAACCGGATCCGTTCGAATTCAAACACAACTTCCCGGGAAACTGTAACCGACGATTCGTCTGTCTGTCCTTCTCCAAACGGATCGGCATCGAATGCGGCCGGATCGTCTGCACCTCCTTGTAAAAACCCAACGTAATCCGCACAAATTCCAGCAGTTTGTTCCGATTCCCCTCCCCGGCGAACGAATGGATGTATTGATTCTCAGGCCCCAGGAGCACAAACGTCGGCCAGCAGTTTATCATCAATTCGTTCCAAAGAAAGGCGTCGGGGTCGTTGACAACTGGATGGAAGATATTGTGCCGCAGGACAGCGTTTCGGACATTGTCTAAGACTTTCTCGTTCTGGAATTTGGCCGAGTGAACCCCAATGACAACAACTCCTTCCTCGATACTATATTCCTGCTCAAGGGCTTCGAGATCTGGTAACACATGTATACAGTTCATACAACAGTAGGTGAAAAAATCCAGGACGGTCACCTTGCCGGTCATGTGTTCCGACATGGTCAGCGGTGAAGAGTTCAGCCATTCCGAGCCTTGAAAAATTCAAAACAAAAATAAATATTTATTAACAAAATTATTAGAAGAAGAAAAATTAAGAAATATTTACAATGATGCTGATAGCTTTTTGATTTAGAGGGTCCTGGGATGTACATATTTGCTTTGAATGAGTCCCCGGGAAAATTTATGGGTCCCAACTAAAGCCATCTACCTTCTAACTTGTAACCTCTGTGTAATTCATTTCTAATAAACTTGAAATAGTGAGGGAAGAAAAATGAAAAACATTGGGATGCATGCAGTGATGCTGATAGCTTTTTGATTTAGTGTGTCCTAGGACACACATTTTTTGATTTAAATGAGTCCCCGGGAAAATTTATGGGTCCCAACTAAAGCCATCTAACTCCTACCTTGTAACTTATCCTGTGTAATTCATTTCTAATAAACTATTGAAAAGTATTTACAGTTAGCTTGAAATGGATAGGGAAGAAAAAAGAAAAACACTGGGACGCATGGATATGATTTTACTGTGTCCTTTTAGATTTTTGAGCGTCAAGGACACAGCACACGTACCTATCAGCATCTCTGTAATTGGTATTGATTTTAATGGTATGTCAACCTATCTAGGGTTATTTTATGCTGAGAGGTTAGGGAATCATGTTTATTGTACATTAATATTTACATTTTTTGTGTAGTCGAATATATATTACCAACCCCTCTACACAAGTTGGATGTGACACAAGGTGTTATATAGTAAGGTCACGTGAGTATTAGGAGGAGAGTCCGTCGTCTAAGTACTTCAGGTGAATTCTGCACAGAGTAATCTGTGTGTTCTTAAATAGTGGTTTAGAACCATCGCCACTGTTCAGGTACGGGGGAGATGGGTCATTCCATTATATCACAAGGTAAATTTCTAAAGCGGAGTTTAACAGGTTTGAATTCAGAGATTTCATTCTCTTAGACTGGTTACCTATCCATGGTTAAAGAGCCCAGTCTGTACTGTTATTTACTCATAGCTGGAGGGAGAATTGGATTCATACCTTTCCCAAGGGTATTAGCGCTGTAGGCGTTATTTTCGTATTCGCCTGGGGAGTTGTCTGCCCGTTTAGTTTTGCTGGTTCCCGCTAGGAGCCTTTGATATTTAAGCGGCTGGTTTGAACGTCTCTTTCTCTTTTTCCTGTTGCTCGACCTACGAGACACCACTATGGGTTAGACTCTGATCTACCCCCTTCTTGTTGGGGCTTTGGGCCCCCCCTTACATTACTGTAAGTGATTCATACAGCATGGACTATTCCTAGTCTCATGTCTGTTGCTTTTATGTTTTTCCATTCATGAATGTGTCAATATCTCTACTTTTGTATGTATGTATTATGTACCCTGTTTAATTTTTGTGCTGTGTATATAAAATGTTTTGTCTATCAACCCTTGTCGGAGTTTTATCTTCAAGTATTATCACTTTGAATCTTACAGCGCAATGTGAAATACAAACAACTTTGTCCAGGATTTGAACTCTGGTCAACGAGTCCATTTCCTACGACTCTAACCATTAAACCACGTGCCTCCAAGTAGACTAAGTATAGAGATGAATACAATATGGGAACCAGTAATTAAAAAGGCTAGATTAGACATTTTTTTTTAACTCGGAATTTGGACCAAGTCACCAATAGGCACCCCAACCCAGTTCTGTTTTGAAAAGAACTGAATTTTGCTTCTCACGGGTTGTCAGTAAACAAAATCAACAGCCGATTTTTAAAAAACGAAAGGCACGTTTTTATACTAAAATAGTTTTTGATTTTAATAAAAAAATTAGTTATTTCATGTCATTGTCGATACCATATGTGAAAAATTAATTTTGCACTAAAGATAAACTAATAGTTATTTTTTTTAGATAAAACTTAAAATGAAAGACACATTTATTTATTTTCCATGTGCCTCTACAGATATTTACTAAACAATTTTGGTTTGTTTTGTTTTACGGCATATCAACCTCAGTGGGTCATTTAATGCCGATAAAGTTTTGAAATAAATCAATTCTTAATGGATAATACATTTTTTTATAAAGACATTTTTCTATTTAACCCATAGATGGGACCCTAACAGGTACTACCAATCCGGGTCAGAGTGGACCAGGGAGCAATGGTGATGAAGGGGTGCTCCACATTCCCCAAACCTCCAAAACTGGAACCTCACCATCAGATAGAGTTTAACGTCATTCCCAGGACATGTAGACCTGCAGCCACGCCTTCTAGCACCCATATGATAAAAGGGGTTGGGGCTTGCCATAAGGGCAATAGGGTTGGGAAAATCATATAGGTGCTAGGGCTTGACGTGACTAGCCGGTTGATCGGAGGGGGCCTCTCCGACCGCCGTCTAGCAAGATAGGGCCAAAGTAGAGTATTGCATGTCATGAACTGCTCATCACCTGGGTTCTATCCTTAAGCATCACGGGTCGCCACCCACGGCCAACAGGTGGCACCATTGGGGAGTCTTACCCCTTGCAGTTGGTGCATTCTAACGCCCCAACCGACAGGGCGGCTTAATAAAAAAGATTTATAAAAGTATATTATAAGTTTATAATAATAACTGCTAACCCTAACCCTATTTCAGAATTTTAGAATATTTTAGAATTAAAACTTGATAGCAAAATCTTTTTCGTTTTTATCAGCTGCTGATTTTCTGGATAGGAAAAGGCTAAGGGAGAAAACCCTGACAGAAATCACGGCTTGGACTCTGTTGGGCAGTTCAGTGTGTAAAACACTATCTGGCAACTCCTGCAGCCAAACTGATGCCTAATGTATTGGTTCACCATTCCTTCGGATCACACCAGCGAGGCAGAAAGGGGGGGGGGGCCCCTGTCACTTGGGCAACCCAGGGCTTCCATACATCTTGCCCAGGCTCCTTTTTTTTGTGCCCTGAGGGAAAACTCCTTCGACAGCCTTCAAATGTGACATCTGTGGTCGAGAATGTTTTTCAAACATTGGACTTCACAGTCACAGGAGGCACTGTAACTTCAAGGAAACAAAAACTTTATTATAGTCTTCCGAAACTAAAATGCCAATAATAATGCCAATAAAAATACCTATATCACAAATAATCTCAACAATTGTTTTTTTTGGAATAATGCCAAAGAAAACTAAATATATAAAGTAAATCTAGACTTAGCCGTAATTAAAAGTAAATAGTATTTGGTTTAAGTTGGTAGTATATTTTTACAATCAAACTATTTGCTGGGTTTTTTCTCACTGCGAGGATTTACCAATAAGTTTGGTATATTATATATATATATATATATATATATATATATGGAAATACGATGAGGAAATTAATCCGACAATATGTGAAGAAAATATTTTAAAAATATAACAAACACAGGATGTTACGATCAGGGGTAACTATTTTATGTGTCAATACTTAAGCATTTAGGTATATTGCACCATCTTCAGGACACTGTTAAGTAATGTTTATGTGAGGGACAAAATGAAAGATGTTAAGTGTATAGTGAATGTGTGAATATGATATTACTAACCGTTAACTTTTATATACGCATTTGTTTACGAAAAGCAAATGACGTGATCAATTCCATTTTTGCACATGCATTGATCACGTCATTTGCTTTTCGTAAACAAACGCGCATATAAAAATTAACGGTTAATAGCATCAGATTCACACAATCACTATACACTTAACATCTTTTATGTTGTTCCTCACATAAACATTACTTAACAGTGCCCTGAAGATGGTACAAAATACCGAAATGCTTAAGTATTTACACTAAAAATTGTTTCCTGATCATAACATCCTGTGTTGGTTATATTTTTAAAATATTTTCTTCACATATATATATATATATGCATAAGTTGAAAAATAGCAATGAATCCAGCAATATGTTGAGGTGATAAAAAAATAAAGGAAAGAAAATGTTGAATGGATAAAATTAGTTTAATGAATTATCAACATGTGTTTCGGCCGGGAATTTGTTCGTGTACACATTGTATTCTATTTAAAAGAAAACCTTTTTTTAAATTTTTTAAAAAGTTTTAATTTCAAATATCAAACATTTTACCCTGAGGAAGGCCGTTTTTCTTTGTAAGCTTAAATATTTTATAATTTTCTATTATTATTATTTTATTTCATATTTAAAATAATAATAAATAGAATACAATGTGTACATGAACAAACACCTGGCCAAAACACATGTTGGTAATTCATTAAACTAATTTTATCCATTCAACATTTTCTTTCCTTTATTTTTTCATCCTCTCAACATTATATATATATATATAGTAAATCTAAACTTAGCCGTAATTAAAAGTAAATAGTATTTGGTTTAAGTTGGTTTTGTCATTAACTAAAACTGAGACCCATTTAGGGGTGGGCAGACTGAATTATATCAACCAGGGACCCATTCATTGTTTTTTTAATAATGCCAAAGAAAACTAAAGGGTTTGTCCAGGAGAGAAACAAGAAATTGAGAGAAATAGTTCTGTAAACATTTTGTCATCCAGGATTACGCTTGTTACCGTCAAGGAAAAATATAGTGTAAATTAGGATGGCCCAAAAAAATTGTTTGTTACATTTTTAAAAACAATTTAAAATTAATTAAATCTATTATTTAAGGTCAAACTTTGTCTAAATCGATAAGTAGTAGCATAATAACCATCATTAAAAAAAGAAAAATATCATTTCATATGCAGTTTATTTTTAATACATTAAAAACGATTTCTTTTGGTCAATTGCGACGCGATCCGCCATTCTGTCTCTTTTTCAATGGTTTTAACCGCTTGTTTACAATTTTAATGTAACATTCACGATTGCAAAAAATTTTACCAAAAATCAGGGAATTATCCGATTTTAATGAAATTTTCAGTATTGATTTGTCAATTAATGAATTTTATAATGCATCAGTTATTTTATTTCAAAACTTTAATTTAGTATTTTTGCTAAGAAAAATTAATATATAAAATTCATTTAAAATATGAAAAGCCTGATGTTAAGTTTAAAATGTTATATTTTTAGATTCTAAAATTAATTTCTACTTAATGCAAACCTTTTTTTACGTTCCAAAAGTAATAAGTTTTGAAGAAAAACTCGATTGAAAATGTACCCCCTCCCCTTTTTAAGCAGAAAAAACATCGATGTATAATTTTTTCTTTTATAAAATAATAGCCAATTAAATAATTAGCGAAATGAGTAAAAAAGAAATCTCCAAAAAATTAATTATTTATTATTTTTTTACATTTTATTTTTCGATTTTCGGTACTTATTTTTTCATAGAAGCGCAACCATAAAAATTTTTTTTTGTTTCTAGTCATAACGTCGGTCTTTTATCTCTTTATTTATACTGTATTTAGTACAATATATGACCAACTTGAAAAACATTTTACGCCCCCAACATAAGGGGGGTCAAAATTAAGAGACCTGAAAAAATGAAAGTTTTGAAATAAAATAAATAATGCATGATAAAGATCATTCATTGATAAATAAACACTGAAAATTTCATTAAAATCCGATAATTTCCTGATTTTTGGTAAATTATTTTCGGGGGGGGGGGGCTAAAGTCATTTGGTCAAAAACGCATTTTAGCCTCAGTTTGCCAGTCCCTATTTAATTTCAATTAAACTTAGTTTAAAAAATATTTTTCAACATTAGGTATAGTAATTTGGGTTTTTTGTTTATTTTTTTAAGCAATACGTAATTAAAAACAACCTTAATCCCCTAAAACCGTAACCCAATTCGCAAAATGTTAATTCATAGACTGTAGTTAAACTGTCATTGGGGACCACCAAAAAACTTTCCGTTTTAATTTTCCGACCGTCTTCAGAAGTCAGCCAAAATAAATTTTCTTTAAAAACAAATCTCAGCCAAATTAGGTACCAGGATCGGTAGAGACGTCCAATCTGACGTGTAAAATTTACCCTCTCCCCCATATTCAACACTTGCAAAAACTTGAAAATATTTGGACTATTCAAAATTATGAACGAAAACAATGTTTACATTTTCGCACCGTTAAATCAATTGAAATTTAACCTAACCAAAAATAAGTTACGACTTGACGCTTTTTTTTATTTTTTAAATTCTATGAAAAATCAATTAAGGGATCAAATTTCACGAAAATTTTGCTACGTATTCACCAGTTGATGAAACAATTATCCAAAAATATATTAGGGGAAATATTTTTCGAGGTCTCCCCCCCCCCATTACATTTTATGAAATCTTAAAAAATGAAGCCATAAAAAACTATTTTAATTTTGTTCTATTAAGATAAGAGTCTAATTGATTATATCAGAAGATTTTTATAAGTTTAGTTTAGCCTAAGTTTATACGTGATTTATTTTAGTAAACAAAAAAAAAAAAAAAAAAAAAAAACATGAATTCTGAATTCTGCTAAAAAAATGTCATATTATTTTTTGTCAAACTTTTACTTGCTTTTTTAATTGAATTGCCAAGAAAAAAATTTTTTTAAGAAATCTTCAGAATTCGGATTTTAAAATAATAATAAAAAATAATACAGATATATCAAATAAATTCTTCCCCGATCCAAAAACAAGCATTTTTAAAGAATTAAAAAAAAAAAATGATTATAAGTAAAAATTATTTATTTTCATTTTCGCCAGGGTAGAGGATAAGAGGCAACAAATCCCTAGTGTATTTGTTTGTTTACTTTTGAGATTTACAAATGTTGCACATTTTAAAGTAAATTTTCAATGCTATTTCTATGTATATTTTAATGTTTAAATTTTAAGTAGAATTTCAATGCTATTTCTTCATAAAAATTATGAAGATTTGATTTTTATATTCAAAGATGTTTAAAAATTAAAATATACCTAGAAATAGCATTGAAATTCTACTTAAAATTTAAACATTAAAATATATTTTAATGTTTAAATTTTAAGTAGAATTTCAATGCTATTTCTATGTATATTTTAATTTTTAAACATCTTTGAATATAAAAATCAAATCTTCATAATTTTTGCACAAAAAAGCAAGAACTGGTGATAGTTAATGACATTAAATATCACCAGTTCTTGCTTTTTGTGCAAAAATTATGAAAATTTGATTTATATTCGAAGATATTCAAAAATTAAAATATACATAGAAATAGCATTGAAAATTTACTTTAAAATGTCCAGCATTTACTTTGTCGCTAACTGTCTTATTTTCGTATATTTATCCGAACATACATACATACACACCAACTGCAATTATATATATATATATATATTAAATAGATAGATAGATAGATTGGTAATTATTATTATTATTATTATTATCGTTGTTGTTATTATTATTATTTAAATCTACGAGTAAATAACAGTACGTATACAGTAGTACACACTGACACATAAACAAAATAAGTCAATATTATTAACGGAAATACACCATTCTCTCTACGAACCTACAGGAAAATCCGGGACGACGAATTTAAACTTGGAATTGGTAAGTTTCAAATGTTCTATAATCGCCTCCCTCCTTTCTTCCGGACAAGCAGCTTCTTCCAATTTGATCTCTAAGTCCCCACATAATTCCAGGATGTTGTTTAAGTCGGCCATCGCCATCTTGGGGGAGCACGTGTTAAAGGGAGATCACTCTCGAATACTTCCTGACTCATAATCCCGCCTAGACTAGAAAAAAAAAAAAAGATAAAATAAAATAAAGACCACACCTTTTTGCAGTTACATTGGTACCTTGACTTACGAGTCTAATTCATTCACTGGCTCGTAACTCAATTTCCTCGTATATCAAATTAATCTTCCCCTTTGAAATATAACTGAAATTCCATTTATCCGTTCCAGCACCAAAAAATAACCCATGTTACGTATTTTTTTAGGTACCACCAAAATCACCTAACGTGATTATTTTAGGGCATAAATTTATGTACTAAGTACGTAAATTTATGCCCTAAAATAATCACGTACGTTCTTCCTTCAATATGGCCTAAAATTTTGGCAATATTGAAGAACGTAAATATTTTTTAACTTTTTTTTTTTAATCTCGTCAAATTGGAGGTCTCTATTGTTTTTAAATAAGAAAAGTAATATATTTTTACGTAGAGTAAGCGGAGTGGCCTTGTATCAGTCGAACAGCGAGGGAGTCTGTACCCTTTTCACTAAAATACTTCCGGACCCATAATCCCGCCTACACTAAAAAAAAAAATTTAGAATAAAATAAAGACCACACCTATTTACAATTAAACTGGTACATTGACTTACGAGTTTAATTCGTTCTGTGATCGAGCTCGTAACTCAATTTCCTCAAATCAATTTTCCGACTAGTAATATAACTGAAATGCTATTAATCCGTTCCAGCAAAAAAAAAACAAAACATTTTTTTGTTACGAATTTTTAAATTAGAAAAATGAAATGTATTTTATAAGTAGAGTAAGCGGAGTGGCCTAGTATCAGTCGAACCGCGAGGGAGTCTGTCCCATTTTCACTAGAATACTCCCGGACCCATAATCCCGCCTACACTAAAAAAAAGTTAGAATAAAATCAATACAATTAAACTGATACTTTGATTTACGAGTTTAATTCGTTCTGTGATCGAGCTCGTAACTCAAATCAATTTTCCGACTAGTAATATAACTGAAATGCTATTAATCCGTTCCAGCAAAAAAAAAAAAAAAAAAAAAAAACATTTTTTTGTTACGAATTTTTAAATTAGAAAAATGTATTTTATAAGTAGAGTAAGCGGAGTGGCCCAGTATCAGTCGAACCGCGAGGGAGTCTGTCCGAGGCCACCGATATAGAAGGCCCGTTCTTTGGGTGTGTGACGTCACAAAAGTGGGCCCAACTTAGAGCAAGCGAAATAGATACCGTTGTCTCGTAAAGACAGTAAATAAACAAGTGTTATGTTTCATTAAACTTTAATAACTGAAATTCGTTCATAATTTTATTTATTTCAAATTTGAAAACAACTTTTATAAATGATAACAAACATTGTTTTGATTTGCATGTTTTTTATTTTAATTTAAAAAAAACTTGTAAAGGCAACGTTGAGGTACATAAAAAAAACAATACCATTACATTAAACTTTAATAACTGAAATTCGTTCATAATATATATTTTTTTTAAATTGAAAACATTTTTTTATAAATGATAAGCAACATTGTTTTGATTTGCATGTTTTTTTTTTTATTTCAAATTTGAAAACAACTTTTATAAATGATAACAAACATTGTTTTGATTTGCATGTTTTTTATTTTAATTTTAAAAAAACTTGTAAAGGCAACGTTGAGGTACATAAAAAAAACAAATACCATTACATTAAACTTTAATAACTGAAATTCGTTCATAATATATATTTTTTTTAAATTGAAAACATTTTTTTTATAAATGATAAGCAACATTGTTTTGATTTGCATGTTTTTTTTTTATTTTAATTTAAAAAAACTGTAAACTGAATTATGAATAAATGAACAATCAATTATTAGATAAACAAACAAACAAATATAAATAAATATACTAAATATAAATTTGATAAAGTTTAGGTAAATTATAATCAGCATGGTTTTGATTTGCTTTTTTTTTAAATTTCATGATTATTCTGTAAATTTACAATATTGTAATTATCAAGTGATAATTACTTAATACAGGAACAACTGAATTATGAATAAATGAACAATCAATAATTAGATATAAACAGACAAACAAATTACAATAAATATAAATAAATATATTAAATATGAATTATAATCAGCATTGTTTTGATTTGCTTTTTTTTTTCAATTTTAATGATTATTCTGTATTTTTACAATATTATATTATATATAAACAGACAGATTACAATAAATATATTAAATATAAATTTGAAACCAAGTTTAGATAAATTATAATCAGCATTGTTTTGATTTGCTTTTTTTTCAATTTTAATGATTATTCTGTAAATTTACAATATATACTGAATTATGAATAAATGAACAATCAATAATTAGATATAAACAGACAAACAAATTACAAAAATCAAATAATACTTATTGAAAAATAGGTTATAGATATAAAATTCAGCTGAATGTCTGAAGTTTTCTTTTTTTGCTTAACTTATTAATGATGTTATCATTTTCTCTAGAACAAAAATTATTTAAAAGAGCATTTGTAGAGCTTAAGATAAACATCTTTTCTATTTTTTCAATATTATGACCTTCATCACAAGTGTCAACATTAAAAAGTAGCTCATGGTCTGCCAATACATTCAATGTTATATGCATGGCTAATTTCCTTTGATTTACTGAATGAAGAAAAGAATGATTTATATTCATTGAAAATTTGCAGAACTAAATTAACATTTTGCCTTTCAAGACTAGTAGGATAAAGAGCTTTTGAGGTCAATTTATAACAATATTTCAAAATTGACTGAGATTCCAGGGCATGAAGTTTCTGTAAGGTACAAAATGGGGCACTTTGGATACTATTTAATTCATGATTTCCATTATGACAAAATTTTGGAAAGAGCATGCATTTAGTTGCATCTTTTTGACCAAGCCAATTGTTTCTAATGCATTTTAATATATGGACTGAGTCAAATAGAAAGAAAAGAGGCCGAGACTTAACAAATGGGTGTGGATATACAATCGAAAGCTTTGGTGGATTGCAAAAGTAAGATATAGCCTTTTTATTTATTGCATTATTATCTGTTATGATTGATAATACTTGAAAGCCTATCTCCTCTAAACCAATTATAATACGTTTAACAATATTAAATAAATTTTCAGCTTTAAGACATTTAGTTGGCATAACATGCACAACATCCTTATATGGTGAGAATACACTAAGCATAAAAGCAAATGCACTTGTTGCAGCTTCATTTCTATTGTCAGATAAGCCAACAATATTACCACCCTTATAATCAAAATAAGGTTTTAGGTGAATTTCATCAACAAGTAAAGATACTGTAGTGTCTTTCTGTACAAGTAACTTGAATTTGTTTTTAATATACATGAGAAAATTGTTATCATGTTGCTCAATTAAAGGATTCATATTTGTTGATAATGTTACTCTTTTAATTGTCGAATAACTAGGTAAAATTATATTTTTGCCATCTCTTAATAATCTATACCCTTTAGGAGAGCAGTTATATAATAATGAAGAAAATATCATCATTTCTGTTGAATAATCAAACTTATTCTGTGTCATTAATTTTAGCTGCTCATATATAAATTTTATTGAATTAAAATATTTGCTTGATTCATCTTGTATCAATATAAAAAATGACATGATTAATTTTAGTATAAAAATTATACTAGGGGGATTAGCTTGCTGTTGTTCTGTGTCCATTTAAAGCACTTTTAAGTGCAGAATTGTCCAGTCGAATTCTTCTAGAATCTGGTGACTCTCTAGAGGTGATTGATGATGATAGATATGAGGGACAGTTTGGGAGAATTCTAGGAATTGCGCCATCACAAAGAGATTTTTTTTAAAGTTTAACTTTAATTGCTGTCCCTGTTTTTTCATCAAATGCTGATGCTTCTCTTCTTATGTCCTCTGGTCGAAAATGTAGTTCACATACCTAAAAATATTGTAAAAATCAAAACCTATTTTAAATCCTTGTAAAAATCTTAAAAGTTTGTCAGCAAAAAATCTACAATATGAAGCATTTTTCTTATAATTCTAGGAAAAATGAAGAGTGTTCTGATATCTTTAAGGAACATAATTTACCAATTCAACAAAAAATTATTAGTGACAAATCTATGTACAAATAAAGAGAGAATTTTTAACATTTATATATTTTTTGAATTAGAATAATGAATAATTATTTTTTGGATAAATGATTTTGAAAATTTTGATAGATTTTAATCCTTTTTAATCCTTTAATTTTAATCCTAAATTTCAATTGAATTACAATTGTGAATTACAAAGACATAAGATTAATTTAATTACTATTAGAATTATTTTATTATCAATAATTTTGTTATTATTATTATTATTATTATTATTATTATTATTTACTCCTTTTGAGTTTTCACATCAGCATTAGCTGATGGTCTTTCACTGGAGTCTGAGTGACAGCAAGTCTCCTCAGGTCTCCAGGACTCTTCTGAGTATTCTGGCAGATTGCAGCAGTTCAGTGTTCTGAATGGTTTCAATACTTCCTCTGATTTCCAAACTTTCCAAACCTTCATTATTAGAATCATTATTATTACTATTATTATTATTAGAATCAGTATTTTTATGATAATAATAATTTAAATAACAATGATAACAATAATAACTTCAGGGAAATACCATCAGCTGGTGTGAAAAACTAATAATAATAATGATAGCAATAATTATAATGATTGATACCATCCAGAACACTGTACTGCTGCAATCTGCCAGAATACTCAGAAGAGTCCTGGAGACCTGAGGAGACTTGCTGTCACTCAGACTCCAGTGAAAGACCATCAGCTAACACTGATGTGAAAACTCAAAAGGAGTAAATAATGATAACAAAGGCTAAATTTGCAAATTGTCCTCAATATTTCAAGATTCGTTAAATAAATGAAATTAACTAACCTGACTTACCCCCCCCCCAAAAAAAAAAGCCAAGTAGGAAAAAATAGATAAATAAAGTAAATAAATAAAAAAATTTTTTATTGATGAAATAAAACAATTACTTACCAAAAAAAAAAAGTCAAGTATTTTCCAACTTTAGTTCAATAATAATAATGATAACGATAATAATAATAATATCAATAATAATAATAATATCCCTTTTTTATTTGAATAAATTTATATCAAAGTAATTGTGGGATTATTAGACATTAGACAAATATTTACTTTCTCGCATTTAAGACTAACCAAAATAGTCAATTTAATTTAATAGACTCATTTATTTATGAATAAAACTATTCAAAAATATTGTTAGGATTATCAGAATTATTTCTTTTATGTTTATAAAAATATCCCTTTACGAATTTAATGAATTAATATCGAGAATTTCTTTAGAGTTTATTTCTAAAATATGAGTTTTTACAGAACTTTTTATTTTACGCTCTTATGTGAAAAAAATTGTTAACTTAAGACAGAGCTTTTAATGTCTTAAACTTGATTTTGTGAATTACAAAGACTTTAAAATACTTCAATTATTGAAGTTTAAATTAAATTTATTTAGTTTTAATACAAAATATTAATACAAAAATACAAAAAAATTACTCACTTTGGAATTCTTTGTAGGTAAAAAATGTTCTCGTATTTTCGTAAATCCAAAATTTTATCATAAGGGAAAGAAAAAACACTAACTTTTGGTACATTTCATTTAGTTTCCATTACAAAAAGGCACAACACACTTAAAAGGCATTTTTGTTTATAAATTAAAATAAAATAAAATTAATTGACTGAATAATTACAAGAAAAAGTCGTTGACTATTTGACTATTATTTTTTAGACACGTGTGTATCTAGCCGGTGTTGCTCGTGTAGCCTCGTTTTGGGTGAAACAAACTTGGGACTAGATATGATGATATCGCAGTGACGTCAGACTCTATCCATCTGGCCTTAGTAATTCTAGTTGGTCTTGGTCTGTCCCAATTTCACTAGAATACTTATTCACTCATAATCCCACCTAGACTTTAAAAAAAATAAAATAAATGAAATAAGATAAAATAAATATAGACCACGCCTATTTTAAGTTACACTAGTACCTTGACTTGCGAGTTTAATTTGTACCACGACCGAGCTCGTAACTCAATTTCCTCGTATATCAAATCAATTTTCACCTTTGAATTATAACTGAAATGCCATTAATTCGTTTCAGCCTCCCCAAGTCTGATTCAAGGCCATGATAGAAGAGATCAAACTTATTAAACTAGTGTATTGATCTGCAATATAAACCTATTAACCATTGTGCTATGAAGACTCCCTTAATTTATCTAAGTCTGACACAAGGCTATGATAGAGGAGATCAAACTTATTAAACTAGTGTATTGATCTGCAATATAAACCTATTAACCATTGTGCTATGAAGACTCCCTTAATTTATCTAAGTCTGACACAAGGCTATGATAGAAGAGATCAAACTTATTAAACTAGTATATTGATCTGCAATATGAACCTATTAACCATTGTGCTATGAAGACTTCCTTAATTTATCTAAGTCTGACACAAGGCCATGATAGAGGAGATCAAACTTATTAAACTAGTGTATTGATCTGCAATATGAACCTATTAACCACTGTGCTATGGAGACACCCCTATTTTATCAGAGATTATCTAAGTCTGACACACGGCCATTATAGAGGAGATCCAATCCAGTAGTCATTGTAATACGCTTGAGTACAGAACAATTTACGGGTTCAGCTGCACCAAGCTGTTTAGATCATCTTTTCTAAGTGTCTAAAAATCATTAGCGGCTGGATGCAGTCGGATCGGATTGGATCAATTCCTTGAAATGAGAATCATATTTACTTCTGACTCAGATGCACATTTTTTTTTCTTTTTCTCTTTTTACGAACTGTGGGGTCTGCATTCAATAAAAGGAAACGCAAGATAGGATTGATTCTCCTTTTCCCCGTTCGCATCTAAACATGGAGAATTATACGACTGTTCTCAACGTATTTAATACAAGGTCAGATTTAGTGGGATGACTCGCAAACAAATGCTTATTATATATACTAGCAAATATATGTACCCTCCGTAGGGTGCAAGTATTTAAGTTTTAATGTAATAAAATATCTTATTATAATGGAGATTGTGTGTTTTTCTGGCTGTAACCGAAACTATATTCCGATTCAAGTCACAATTCCCTTTGTTATTTATGTCACATTCTCAAAGATTTTTATTTTATTTAAATTTAAACTTCAATTATTAATAAAACTTAGTTTACATTATTAATACTGTTGGCCTTATCTACATGATAACAACATGCAATTGTATTTATATATACAACAAAATAGCGGTTTACAGTGTGAATGGGAAGGCTAATTTGCATATTGATATTAAGAATTTGATTTTGATAAATATGTGCTTAGTATTATTGATTTCTAATTGTTTGATTTTATCTTACTAAATATAAGCAAAAATCTCGGGGATAAATCTTAAAAGAAATCGATTAACAAGAAGAAATAACTGTAATATTATTCTTTACTTCCTATTTTGACTAAATAGTTAAATTAGGAAAATTTAACAAAGACAGACGGGAGTAATGTAAAATGATGGAAGAGTTAGTTTCAAAGTTGTTCTATTTTTCAATCATACCCCCTCTGTTCAAAATCTTTTTATCGGCATTCTTAATATTAAATACTGGCACCCGGAGGGTGCATTTATTAGCTAGTTATATTAAATTAGAAAAGGCTAATAAAACTAAATAAGAATGCAGTTAAAAAGATTTGAAACAGATGGGGAAGTATAATCGAAAAATAGAACAACTGAAACTTACTCTTCCATCACTCTCGTCTTTCATTGTTATTTTTTCTAATTTAAGTATTTAGTTAAATTAAGAAGTAAAGAATAAAATGACAGTTATTTTTTATTGTTAATTGATTTCATTTAAGATTCATTGAAGAGATTTTTGCTCATATTCATTAAAATAAAACCAAACAATTAGAAATCAATAATACTAAGCACATATTTATTAAATTCGATTTTTTAATATCAATATGTAAATTAGCCTTCCTGTTCACACTGGAAACCGCTATTTTGTTGTATATATAAATACAATTGCATGTTATGAGTATGTAGATATTGTCAACAGTATTAATAATGTAAAACAATTTTATTAATAATTGAGGTTTAGATAAAAATACAATCATGGAGAATGTGATGTAAATGACTAAGGGAATTGTGACTTGAGTAGTGATAGAGTTTCGGTTACAGACAGACAAACACACAATCTCCATTATAATAAGATTTACCAACCCCTCCGCACGAGCAGGATGCGACACAAGGTCAATTTCTTTAGCGGAGTTCAACAGGTTTGCATTCAGAGTTTTCCTTCTCCTAGACTGGTTACCTAGCCATGGTTAAAGAGTCCAGTCTGCCCTGCTATTTACCCATAGCTGGAGGGAGAATTGGATTCATACCTTTCCCAAGGGTATTAGCGCCATGTGAAATGCCAACAGCTTCGTCCAGGAATTGAACTCGCGTTGACGAGTCCATTTCCTACGACTCTAACCATTAGACCACGCGCTTATTATAAGGTACTAGCAGGACCTGTAGAAATACCACAGTAAGTAAAGTCATCGGGGCAGCCTAATGTCGGTATCAGCCAGACAGCGATGGAGTCTATCCCCTTTTCATTAGCGCTAGACCAAGGAGATTATTTTAGCGTCTGAGGTGGAGCGCCACACCTACCATTAGCTCCTCACTTTACCGCACAGATCCCTGTGCTACTCATACGCTGAGTTGGCAAGGGCCGGTATCGAACTAGGAACCTTGTGATTCCTAGCCGAACGTTCTACCAACTGAGATAAACTGAATTTAATTATTACAATGCTTGATATGTTTACTTAAGAGCTATTCCTAAATACTTCAATATGTAAAAATATAATAATTTTGATTCAATGCTCTTAACTAGCAGTACCTGTGGATATACCACAGTATTATGATTTCATTATTACAACATTTGATATATTTACTTAAGAGCTATTGCTAAATACTTCAATATGTAAAAAGTATAATAATCTTGATTTAACTTTCTTAACTAGCAGGACCTGTAGAAATACCACAGTGTGATGATTTCATTATTACAATGTTTTGATATGTTTATTTAAGAGCTATTGCTAAATACTTCAATGTGTAAAAAGTATAATAATCTTTATTTAACTCTCTTTACTAGCAGGGCCTGTGGATATACCACAGTATGATAGTTTAATTATTAAAACGTTTGATATATTTACTTAATAGCTATTGCTAAATACTTCAATGTGTAAAAAGTATAATAATCTTTATTTAACTCTTCTTACTAGCAGGGCCTGTGGATATACCACAGTATGATAGTTTAATTATTAAAACGTTTGATATATTTACTTAATAGCTATTGCTAAATACTTCAATGTGTAAAAAGTATAATAATCTTTATTTAACTCTCTTTACTAACAGGACCTGTGGATATACCACAGTATGATAGTTTAATTATTAAAACGTTTGATATATTTACTTAATAGCTATTGCTAAATACTTCAATGTGTAAAAAGTATAATAATCTTTATTTAACTCTCTTTACTAGCAGGGCCTGTGGATATACCACAGTATGATAGTTTAATTATTAAAACGTTTGATATATTTACTTAATAGCTATTGCTAAATACTTCAATGTGTAAAAAGTATAATAATCTTTATTTAACTTTTCTTACTAGCAGGGCCTGTGGATATACCACAGTATGATAGTTTAATTATTAAAACGTTTGATATATTTACTTAATAGCTATTGCTAAATACTTCAATATGTAAAAATTATATTATTTCTCTGAATTTTTGAGATGAGGCTTGATGATTAGTATTATCTGCATTATTCGGACTATTGTCCTCATCTTTATTGTTATCTGTACAACATTTCGGCCAATGTGCCCTCCGGCCTTCTTCAGGTATTTTCATTGAATAATAATTAACACAGCTTAATGCCTCTACTCCAGCTATGGTTAGCAGAATGAGAACAGGATACCCCTGTGGACTGAATAAAGGGTTAGGTTCAAAGTTCTGTGATGGCTCCCAATTATGACAAGAAGGTTCCTGATTACGACAAGAAAGTTCCTGAGTCTAAAAAGAAGCATAGTGAATAAAAGGCGTTGGATTAAGTCAGTTCTAAGTCACAGTTATCTCTAGGCTGCAGGTTCAATACTGGTCAAGGGTGACAGTAACATCGAATAATAATTAATACAGCTTAACACCTGTACCCTAGCTATGGTTAGCGGAATGAGATTGTGGATTGAATAAAGGGTTGGGTTCAAAGTTCTGTGATGGCTCCCAATTATGACAAGAAGGTTCCTGATTACAACAAGAAGGCTCCCAAGTCTGAAATGGTTCTAAAGTCTGAGAAGAAATACCTGACGAAGGCCAAAGGGCACATTGGCCGAAATGTTGTACAGATAACAATGAAGATGAGGACAATGGTCCGAATAATGCATATCTTATTATAATGGAGATTGTGTGTTTTTCTGTCTGTAACCGAAACTATATTCCTACTCAAGTCACAATTCCCTTAGTTATTGACATCACATTCTCCATGATTTTATTTTTATCTAAACCTCAATTATTAATAAAATTGTCTTACATTATTAATACTGTTAACTATGTCTACATACTGACAACATGCAATTATATTTATATATACAACAAAATAGCGGTTTACAGTTTGAACGGAAAGGCTAATTTGCATATTAATATTAAAAAATCGAATTTAATAAATATGTGCTTAGTATTATTGATTTCTAACTGTTTGGTTTTATTTTAATGAATATAAGCAACAATCTCTTCAATGAATCTTAAATGAAATCCATTAACAAGATAAAATAACTGTCATTTTATTCTTTACTTCCTCTTTTAACTAAATACTTAAATTAGAAAAAATAATAATGAAAGATGAGAGTGATGGAAGAGTAAGTTTCAGTTGTTCCATTTTTTATTATACTCCCTCTGTTTCAAACCTTTTTATTATACTCCCTCTGTTTCAAATCTTTTTATCTGTATTCTTATTTAGTTTCATTAGACTTTCTAATTTAATACAATATTTTATTACATTAAAACTAAAATACTTGCACCCCACGGAGGGTGCATATATTTTCTAGTAATAGTAAAAATTATAATAGTCTTGATTTAACTCTGTCCCACTCAATTGAAGTGAGAATCATATTTACTTCTGACTTAAATGGACATTTTTCATCTTTTTATTGACTGCAATGTTTGATGTTTACTTAAGAGCTATTGCTAAATACTTCAATATGTAAAAATTATGATAGTCTATCTATGTACTAATAACGTACAATCGTATTTATATATACAACAAAATAGCAGTCTATAGTTGTGGTATACTAAGACCCGGAAGCACCGGTTATAACATTGTTGTATGAAACGGAAGTACTGTTTCAGCCATCTTGTATTATTTTAAATAAAAGGCGGAAGTGGGTTCTTCTCGCAGTTAACGTCAACTGGGCTACACGTCTTATTATTCGCTAAGCGCGTTATAACAATTGGCAGACGAGGATTTGTTTCACTGAAGAAAATGCCATTACTCGGACATTTAGAAGAATTCTGTACGGAATCAGGAAATATTTCAACCTATTTGGACCGAGTAGAACAGTTTTTTATCGCATATAATGAAAGACGGGAGTGAAAAACCGATTTATTTTGCCTCCAGAACATTATCAAAGGCAGAACGAAATTATGCCCAGATAGAACGTGAAGGACTGGCAGTCATTTTTGGAGTTTCTAAATTCCATAAATATATCTATGGTCGAGAATTTACCATCATCACTGATCATAAACCACTGCTTGGGCTTTTTAAAGAGGACCGTGCAATATCACCAACAGGAAGTGCTAGAGTTCAACGTTGGGCCTTGATTCTAGCAAGTTATCATTATCAACTAGAATACAAGCCAGGTTCAAAAATTTCTAATGCAGATGGACTGAGTCGGCTACCTATAGAGGACCATTTTACGCCATTACCTTGTCCGGAGGAAGTAGTACTCTCCATGTCAGCTTTAGACTTAACCCCAGTCACGTCAAAAAACTGTTGCTTTTTACACATCAAGAGACCCTGTGTTATCACAAGTGCGTAGATGGATCTTGCATGGATGGCCGGGAAAAGGATCTCTTGACTTTCAACCATATACAACCAGGAAGGATGAGTTGTCGGAACAACTGGGTTGTATTTTATGGGGATCACGGGTGATTATCCCAGCAAAGTGTCGAGAGGCGTTACTGAAAGAATTGCATGAGAGTCATCCAGGAATTTCACGGATGAAGTCTCTTGCTCGTAGTCACATTTGTGGCCTAAAATGGATGCAGATATTGAATTATGTGTGAGGAGTTGTGCCATGTGCCAAGATAGTGCAAATATGCCTCAGGCTAGTGCATTGCATCCCTGGGAATGGCCAGGAAGGCCTTGGTTCAGAGTGCACATGGATTATGCGGGCCCTATCCAGGGTAAGTGGATTCTAGTGATTGTCGACGCCCACAGTAAATATATAGATGCACATGTTGTGTCATCACCATCTTCTTCAGAACAGAAAGGATGTTGAGACGCACGTTTGCCACACATGGGAGTCCACATGTGATTGTATCTGACAACGCTAGCAGTTTTACTAGTAAGGAATTTCCAGGTTCTGTACCCTAAATGGCATTAAGCATGTTAGATGTGCGCATACCACCCTCCTCAAATGGACTGGCTGAGCGTGCAGTTCAAACCATTAAGAGTGGTCTTAAAAAAGTTACTGGAGATTTGGAAACACGATTGTTGCGTGTATTAGCCCGATACCGTTATTCCCGCAATCAACAACAGGTCAATCACCAGCAATGCTACTAATGGGCCGTCAGCCTCGATCGCGTCTGGACCTTGTGTATCCAGATTTATCTACCCAAGTCACCACGAAAATAGACGATACTAAAGAACAACGGATAGATATCGTAGTGAAAGGATGTTCCATATTGGAGATAGTGTTAGTGTGGTGAATTTTCAAGGGAGGCCAAAATGGCTGTTCGGAGTTTTAGAGGAGCAGCTTGGTCCACTGACTTTTAGAGTGCGATTGGAGGATGGTCGATTATGGAAAAGGCATGTGGATCATATTCGCGCGAATATTCCAACAGAACCTGTTGTGAGAGGTCCCGAAGAATCAAGGCAGCCTCAGGGGAGTCAGGAACAAACAGTTACACGGCACTCAACATCTTGTGCACAGCTTCCTGCACCCTACAGAGATAGCAGTTTTTCAACAACCGTGACAGTTTGGAAGATGAACACCCCAGAACTCGCATGAGAACACGGTTTCAGAAACGCAAAGAGGAGGAAAGAGGAACAATGCTGAGAATAAAACCGCGAAGACAGCGCACAGGTACCAAACATTAAACCAGATAAAAAGGGAACATCATAGGTCCCTCCCCGGAACATGCCATTACTTTATAGGAGGCTTGTCGACTCTCAGACTAGTCCACATCAATCAATCATCTGTAGCCTTGGAGCTCCTGAACAGCAATTTCCCCAGTTAAGGGCTAGTAACTGGGTACGTTTCCCTTTTTGTATCTGGTTTAATGTTGGTGCGCTGTCTTTCGGGTTTATTCCTCAAGCAATTGTTCCTTCTTTCCTCCTCTTGCGTTTCGAACCGTGTTCTCATGCGAGTTCTGGGTGTTCTCTTCCAAACTGTCACCGGTTTGTTGAAAAACGGCTATCTCTTGAGGGTGCACGGAAGCTGTGCACAAGATTGTTGATGCCGTGTAACTGTTTGTTCTGCCTCCCTGAGCTTGCCTTGATTTCTTCGGGACCTCTCAACACAGGTTCTGTTGGAAAATATTCGGCGAATTGAATCCACATGCCTTTTCGCAATATCGACCATCCTCCAATCGCACTCTAAAAAATCAGTGGAGCCAAGCTGCTCCTCTAAAACTCCGAACAGCGCATTTTGGCCTCCCTTGAAAATTTCACCACACTAACACTATCTCCAATACGGAAACATCCTTTCACTACGATATCTATGCCGTTGTTCTTTGTATCGGTCTATTTTCGTGGTGAACTTTGGGTAGATAAATTCTGGATACACAAGCGTCCAGACGCGATCGGTAGGCTGACGGCCCATTTAGTAGCATTGCTGGTGATTGACCTGTTTGTTGATTGCGGGGAATACCGTATCGGGCTAATAGCACGCAAACAAATCGTGTTTCCAAAATCTCCAGTACTTTTTTAAGCCACTCTTTAATGGTTTGAACGCACGCTCAGTCGCATCGCATTTGAGGAGGGGTGGTATGGCGCAGCATCTCTAACATGCTTAATGCATTTAGGGTAAGCAGACCTGGAAAAATTCCTTAGCTAGTAAAACTGCTAGCGTTGTCAGATACAATCACATGTGGACTCCCATGTGTGGCAAACGTGCGTCTCAACATCCTTTCTGTTTTGCTGACGAAGAATGGTTGATGACACAACATGTGCATCTTATATTTACTGTGGGCGTCGACAATCACTTAGAATCCACTTACCCTGGCTAGGGCCGCGCATAAATGCCATGTGCACTCTGAACCAAGGCCTTCCCTGGCCATTCCGCAGGGATGCCAATGCACTAGCCTGGGCATATTTTTGCCTATCTTGGCATGGCCACAACTCGCTCACACATAATTCAATATCTGCATTCCCATTTTAGCCACCAAATGTGACTACGAGCAAAGAGCCCTTCATCGCGTGAAATTCCTGATGACTCTCATCGCAATTCTTTCAGTAACGCCTCTCGCACTTTGCTGGGATAATCACGCCGTGATCCCATAAAATACAACCAGTTGTTCCGACAACTCATTCTTCGCTGGTTTGTATATGGTTGAAGTCAAGATCCTTTTCCCCGGCCATCCATGCAAGATCCAGTCTACGGCAACTTGTGATAACACAGGGTTCTTGATGTGTAAAAGCAACAAGTTTTTGACGTGACTGGGGTTAAGTTCTAAAGCCTGAACATGAGAGTACTACTTCCTCGCGGACAAGGTAATGGGCGTAAAAAATGGTCCTCTTAGGTAGCCGACTCAGTCCATCTGCAATTAGATAATTTTTGAACCTGGCTTGGTATTCTAGCTTTGATAATGATAATTTGCCTTAGAATCAAGGCCACGTTGAACTCTAGCACTTCCTGTTGGTGAATATTGCACGTACTCTTAAAAAGCCCAAGCAAGTGGTTTTATGATCAGTGATGAATGGTAAAATTCTCGACCATAGATTATATTTATGGATTTAGAAACTCCAAAAATGACTGCCAGTCCTTCCAGTCTATCTGGGCATAATTTCGTTCTGCTTGATATGTTCTGGCGGCACATAAATCGGGTTTTTTTCACTCCCGTTTTCATTATATTGTCGAATAAAAAACTGTTCTACTCGGTCCAAAATAGGTTGAAATATTTTCCTGATTGCCGCTACAGAATTCTTCTAAATGTCCGAGTAATGGCATTTTTCTTCAGTGAAACAAATGCTCGTCTGCCATTGTTATAAACGCGCTTAGCGAAATAAATAAACGTGTATGCCAGTTGACGTTTATACTGCGAGAAGAACCCACTCCGCTTTTATTTAAAATAATACAAGATGGCTGAAAAGTACTTCCGTTTCATACAACAATGTTATAACCGGTGCTTCCGGGTCCTTAGTATACCACCAACTATAGACTGCTTATTTTAGTTGTATTATAAATACGATTGTTACGTTATTAAACGTACATAGATAAGAACTATCATAATTTTTACATATTGAAGTATTTAGCAATAGCTCTTAAGTAAACTCAAACATTGCAGTCAATAAAAGATGAAAAATGCCATTAAGTCAGAAAGTAAATATGAATTCTCCTTCATTGAGTGGGCCAGAGTTAAAATCAAGACTATTATAAATTTTTAGCTATTACTAAGAAAATATATGCACGCCTCCGGTGGGGTGCAAGTATTTTAAGTTTTAATGTAATAAAATATTGTTTAATTAGAAAGTCTCCCATGAAACTAAATAAGAATAACAGGATAACAAAGCATTTGAAACAGAGGGAGTATAATAAAAAGGTTTGAAACAGAGGGAAGTAATAAATAAAAAATGGAAGGCAACTGAAACTTTACTCTTACCTCAGCTCTCATCACTTTCATTATTATTTTTTCTAATTTAAGTCTTTAGTTAAAAGAGGAAAGTAAAGAAATAAAATGACAAGTTTATTTTTATCTTGTTACATGGGTTTCATTTAAGATTGCATTTGAAGAGAATTGTTGCTTATATTCATTAAAATAAAACCAAACGTAGAAATCAATAATACTAAGCACATATTTATTAAATTCGAATTTTTTAATATTATATGCAAATTAGGCCTTTTCCGTTCAAAACTGTAAACGCGCTATTTTGTTGTATTATATATATAATTGCATGTTGTCAGTCTGTAGACATAGTTAAAGTATTAATAATGGTAAGACATTTTATTAATAATTGAGGTTTAGATAAAAATAAAATCATGGAGAATGTGATGTTCATAACTAAGGGAATTGGTGACTTGAGTAGGAATTAGTTTCGGTTAACAAGACAGTAAAACCCACACACAATCTCCATTATAAATAAGATATGCATTCATTCGGACCATTGTCCTCATCTTCATTGTTATCTGTACAAACATTTCGGACAACGGGGTTGTTTTGGCCCTTTGGCCTTCGTTCAGGTATTTCTTCTCAAGACTTTAGAAGCCATTTCAGACTTGGAGCCTTCTTGTTGTAATCAGGAAGCCTTCTTGTTCATAATTGGGGAGCCATCACAAGAACTTTGAACCCACCTTTATTCAATCCACATTCATTCCGCTAACCATAGCTAGGGTACAGGTGTTAACGTATTAATTTTATTCGTTTATGTTACTGTCAGCCCTTGACAGTATTGAACGCCTGCCAGCTAGGAATAACTGTGACTTAAGAAACTGACTTTAATCCAAACGCGCTTTTATTCACTTATGCTTCTTTTTAGCCACTCAGGAACTTTTGTCGTACTCAGGAACCTTCTTTGTCATAATTGGAGCCATCACAGAAAGCTTTGAAGCCTAACCCTTTATTCAGTCCACAGGGGTATCCGCTGTTCTCATTCTGCTAACCATAGCTGGAGTAGAGGCCTTAGCTGTGTTAATTATTATTCAATGAAAAATACCTGAAGATGGCCGGAGGGCACATTGGCCGAAATGTTTGTACAGATAACAATAAAGATGGAGGTACAATAGTCGCGAATAATGCAGATAATACTAATCATCAGCCTGAATCTCAAAATTCAGAGAAATATATAATTTTACATATTGAAGTATTTTTAGCAAATAGCTATTAAAGTAAATATATGCAAACGTTTTTTAATATTAAACTATCAAAATACTGTGGTATATCGCACCAGGCCGTGCTAGTAAGAAAAGTTAAAATACAGATATAATTAATACTTTTTATCACATTGAAAGTATGTTAGCAAATAGCTATTAAGTAAATTATATCAAACGTTTTTAATAATTAAAACTATCATACTGTGGTATACCACAGGCCCTGCTAGTATGAGAGTTAAATAAAGATTATTATACTTTTTACACCATTGAAGTATTTAGCAATAGCTATTAAGTAAATTATCAAACGTCTTTTAATAATGTAACAGCTATCATACTGTGTATATCCACAGGTCGGCCTGTTAGTACAGAGAGTTAAATAAAGATTATTAATACTTTTTACACATTGAAGTAATTTAGCAATAGCTATTAAGTAAATATATCAAACGTTTTAATAATTAACTATCATACTGTGGTATATCCACAGCCTGCTAGTAAGAAGAGTTAAATAAAGATTATTATAACTTTTTACATGGACATTGAAGTATTTTAGCAATAGCTATTAAGTAAATATATCAACGTTTTAAATAATTAAACTATCATACTGTGGTATATCCCAGGCCCTGCTTATAAAGAGAGGTTAAATAAGATTATTATAACTTTTTACACATTTGAAGTATTTGCAATAGCTCTTAAATAAACATCATCAATACATTGTATAATTGAAATCATCATCATCTGTGGTATTTCTACAGGTCCTGTCTAGTTAGAAGTTAAATCAAGATTATTATACTTTTTTACATATTGAAGTATTTAGCATGCCTCTTAAGTAAATATATCAAAATGTTGTAATAATGAAATCATAATACTGTGGTATATCCACAGGTACTGCTAGTTACGAGCATTGAATCAAAAATTATTATATTTTTTTACATATTGAAGTATTTAGGAATAAGCCTCTTAACCAGTAAACATATCAAGCATTGTAAATCCCATTAAATTCAGTTTTATCTCAGTTGGTAGAACGTTCGGCTTAAGGAATCCCAAGGTTCCTAGTTCGATACCAGGCCCTTGCCAACTTCAGCGTATGAGTAGCACAGGGATCTGTGCGGTTAAAGTGAGGAGCTATGTAGGTGTGGCGGCTCCAAACCTCAGACGCTAAAAATAATCTCCTTGGTCTTTACCC
>JALAJA010000070.1:170048-285048 GCA_023376005.1 Doryteuthis pealeii
GAGATGAATAAATTAAAATGTCATCGGCATAAAATAACCAACCAAGGGTTTGATATCCCTGTTTAAAACCCAGCCAACACACTGCATACCATTCTGAGCAAAGTACGAAACTGATGGTTGGTTTGGTTTGTTTTGTTTTATGGCATATCAACCTCCTTGGGTTATTTAATGCTGATAAAGTTTTGAAATAAATCAATTCTTAATGGATAATACAATTTTTTTATTAACTCATGTTTTTCTATTTAACCCATAGATGGGACCCTAATAGGTACTACCATTCCGGGTCAGAGAGGACCAGGGAGCAATGGTGATGAAGGGGTGCTCCAAACCTCCAAAACTGGAACCTCACCATCAGATAGTTTAACGTCATTCCCAGGACATGTAGACCCTCAGTCACTGCCTTCTAGCACCCATATGATAAAAAGGGGTTGGGGCTTGCCATAAGGGCAATAGGGTTTGGAAAAACTGATGGTTAGTTCATTATAATTGAGCAGAAGGACTCAAATTACAATAATAATGCAACTTTATTTGAATAGAATTTGAATTGAATAGAAAGGAATAGAACAGGATACCCCTGTGGTCTGAATAAAGGTTGGGTTGAAAGTTCCGTGATGGCTCCTGATTACAACAAGAAGGTTCCCAAGTTTGAAAAGAAGGTTCACGAGTTCCAAGGCTCCCGAGTCCGACAAGAAATACCTGAAGAAGACTGGAGGGCACATTAGCCGAAATGTTGTACAAATAACAATGAAGATGAGGACAATAGTCCGAATAATCAAAATAATCAAGTCTCATCTAAAAAATTCAGAGAAATACTTTACATATCTGTAGTTAAGTTCCCTGGAGAAACTATCACTGAAGATATAAGAAGCTAGAATATTAAATAACCACAATATTGGTTTGGTTTGGTTTGTTTTGTTTTACGGCATATCAACCTCAGTGGGTCATTTAATGCCGATAAAGTTTTGAAATAAATCAATTCTTAATGGATAATACAATTTTGTTTATCAACTCGTGTTTTTCTATCTAACCAATAGATGGGACCCTAACAGGTACTACCACTCCGGGTCAGAGTGGACCAAGGAGCAATGGTGATGAAGGGGTGCTCTACATTCCCCAAACCTCCAAAACTGGAACCTCACCATCAGATAGAGTTTAACGTCATTCCCAGGACATGTAGACCCTCAGTCACTGCCTTCTAGCACCCATATGATAAAGAGGGGTTGGGGATTGCCATAGGGTTGGGAAAATCATATAGGTGCTAGGGCTTGACGTGACCAGCCAATTGATCGGAGGGGGCCTCTCCGACCGCCCGTCTAGCCCAATATAGGGCCAAAGTGGAGTATTGCAAGTCATGAATTGCTCATCCACCTGGGTTCTATCCTTAAGCATCATGGGTCGCCACCCACGGCCAACAGGTGGCTCCATGTGGGGAGTCTTACCCCTTTTCAGAGGTGCAGTCAGTGCATTCTAACGCCCCACCGACAGGGCGTCCACAATATTCAATTATTATATATATATCATTGGGCTTTTTTTTGTTTTATTTAAATGTGAAAAAAAAAAAAATGTTTACAAAAATTATTTTTTTTGAGTTTTTAAAAAATAATTTCTAATTTTCAAATAACTTTTTTCATGTATTGAATTTTTATTTTTAAAATTTCTTTAATAATGTTCTTCTGATTTGATCTTTCTAGAATTGGGTAATTTATGAGGAAGTGCCTATCTCAAAAGTTGCTACCCGGTGACTATAAAAAACGACCCAGCTCAGTCTATTCAAAACTATCCATCCTTCATATCTATCTATCTCAATTTGTTCATATTTATCTAATTACTTTACAATACTAAGATCTTTTTTTTATTCATGTGTTTGTTATGTCTTGTTTTTGTTTTAAACAAGAATTGACAAAAAAAAATGGCCCCCCCCCAAATACATTTACTGTCGATATCTATCTCCATTTGTTTGTATCTATCTATATTATTTGTTTGTTTATCTATCTATCTATCTCAGTCTATTCCAAACTATATATCCATCTTCATATCTAAATTAAATAAGAATTACGACAATTACGATAAATAGACAAGCTGGGTTGTTTTTGATAGTCACTGGTACAATTTGAGGCGCAGGAAACCGGGACGCACCTTCCTCAATAATTACCAAGATTTGTTTTATATTCAAAGATATTTAAAATTAAAATTTACATAGAAATAGCATTGAAATTCTACTTAAAAATGTCCAGCATTTGTAAATCTCAAAAGTAAACAAATCAATACACCAAGGTTTTGTTGAAATTTCTATACATAATGTAGAATATTTCCGGTAATTTATGAGGAAGTGCACCGCCGGTCTCCTACCTCAAAAGTTGCTACCCAGTGACTATCAAAATAACAACCCCAGCTCGTTGTAATTCTTGTTAATTTATCGTAATTTGTCGTAATTCTTGTTTAGATATGAAGATGGATATATAGTTTTAAAAAAGACTGAGATAAATAGATAGATAAACAAACAAATGGAGATAGATAGATAGATAGATATTTTCGACAAGTAAATGTATTTGGGGGGGGTCGCTTCTTTTGTTGTCGTAATTCTTGTTTATTTAAACTAAAAACAAGACATTAAACAAACATGAATAAAAAATCTTAGTATTTAAAGTAATATAGATAAATATGAACAAATTGAGATAGATAGATAGATAGATATGAAGATGGATAGTTTTGAATAGACTGAGCTGGGTTGTTATTTTAATAGTCACCGGGTAGCAATTTTTGAGGCAGGAGACCGGGACGCACTCCTCATAAATTACCCTAGAAATGTAAAAATTAGGGACTGGAAAATCTTTTTCTTCAAATGACAAATGTCAAACCCTCCTGCTACATACTGAATTTATTAAAACGTTTGGACCAAGTAACCAATAGGCACCCCAAATTATCAACTTAATGAAAGGTACATATTTTAACTCATCACCGGTAACTTCTGCTTCCAAATTTTTGTAAACAAATTATTTTTATCGGAAGTTTATGGAGATGTTGAACTTACAATAAATTAATAGATAGATGGTTGGTACACGTAATCAAATTAAAATTCAATAGCAAAATAAATAAATACTTTTTAATCAGAAGTTTGTGAATATTTTTGAACACTTATGATTAAATTAAAAAAAAAGGAAAGACGTTTTTATACTAAGATAGTTTTTACTTATTCAGAAGAGAAATGCAATTATGTTTATTTAAATAAAAGTTTTTATTTACAAAATATTGATATGTACCCTTTTTTCCTTACTTCTATTTTTCTTCAGTTCATCTTTGGTATCTTATGTTCTTCTTCCAGCATCTGGACCTAGTCTTGGGGACTTCGTGTCTGGTCTTCTAGGTCAGTCTTGTTGCCAAGACATTCATCAACCACAAAACCATGTTATTTTCGTAAGCTTTTATTTACTTAACTAAACATTTCATGTAACTAAACATAGCGCACGTATGCAGGTGAGTCCCAGCTAAGCAGACATATCTTATCTGCCTGACGTCCAAGCCGAAAACTGAAGACACAACCAGGTCCCACGTGACTCACGTATTTCGCGGGCTTTCTGTAATATTCCATGGAAAGTCCCACCCGTGATATGAAAAGGGGCCATCCCCTCAGAAATACGGGGGGTTGACAATAATCTATGCATAGACTATGTAACAATATTTTTTATGTTTATTTAAATAAAAGTATGTTGTTCAGAAATAGTTTCACAAAATTTGTAAAATTTGTTTTTGCCAAATACAATATAGATTTAAAAAATCATATGTTCGTTTATTTTCAAATATGAACCTTTTGTCAATTCCACCCTTTTGAATTATTCTGGCCAAATGGCTTTCCCTAGCTTTCATTGGTTAGCATAAGTGGGCATAAAGCCATACAGACTACAAAGTGATTTTAATAAGACTTTTACTCTTCACACAATACAGCCACGGAACTACAAATTAAATGAAAGACTTTGTATAAGTCACAAAATATACAAAAAAAGGACAACAAATTTACAAAAGAATAAAAGGAAGGAAGAAATGTGAATATTTTTGAACTTTTTTTTTTTAAATTCTCACAAAAAAGAAATAATGAACATAAAGAGTAGCTATGTCATGTGAACAGTTGAGGCCATATTGAAAGAAGAAACGTAAATATTTTTGAACTTTTTTTTTTTTAAATCTTGCAAAAAAGTTAACAGTTAATTCAAAGATAAAATTATCCGATTTGGGAAAAATTACGTATTGTTATCTTGAAAAATAAGTAAAACAGACCGTTTTTTTTTACAACAGGGTCAATTTCTTCATATTGATATTTTTTTAGCAGAATACTGTATTCATGGTTCTTTTACTAAAAAGCTCTAGCATTGAAACTTATGAAAATCTTCTGATATAATTATTCAGACTCTTATCTTTATAGAAAAAAAAGTAAAAATCATTTTTTGTCGGTTCATTTTTTTTATATTTCATAAAATAAAATGGGGGTGGGGTAGACCTTGTAAAAAAAAATTTCCCTGATATATTTTAAGAAAAAAAAATTAATTGTTTTATTTTCAAAGTTTCCTCCGGACATACAGGTTTACACAACTATATATGCACTAGAATTTAATTGTCCAACTTGTAAAATTGAGAAATTAAAAAAAAATTGAAACACGATGCTGTACTGGCTAGAGTCGTAGAAAATGGACTCGTCGACCAGAGTTCAATTCCTGGACGAAGCCACAGTTCACATTGTACTAATACCTTTAAGAAAGGTATGAATCCAACTATTCTCCCTCCAGCTATGGGTAAAATAGTAGGTAGACTGAGCTCTTTAACCTTGGTTAGGCAACCAGTCTAGGAGAAGGAAAACTCTAAATTCAAACCTGGTCACTACTAGAATAGGCTCAGACCTACTTAGTGATCTATTTCACGGGGCTCTTTAAACTTGGTTAGGCAACCAGTTTAGGAGAAGGAAATCTCTGAATTCAAACCTGGTCACTACTAGAATAGGCGCAGGCCTACTTAGTGATCTATTTCACTGGGCTCTTTAACCTTGGTTAGGCAACCAGTCTAGGAGAAGAAAAACTCTGAATTCAAACCTGGTCACTACTAGAATAGGCTCAGGCCTACTTAGTGATCTATTTCACTGGGCTCTTTAACCTTGGTTAGGCAACCAGTCTAGGAGAAGGAAAACTCTAAATTCAAACCTGGTAACTACTAGAATAGGCTCAGACCTACTTAGCAGTCTATTTAAATTTTAAATAAAAATTACCTCCCTTGATTACTATGATTGGGGTACTTACTACTCGCATGAATCCCCAAATGGGTTAGAAGGGGCTCCTTAGCCTTGGTCGGCAACCCATCTAAGTCAAGAAAAAGTCTGACACAAAACCTCTGCTGCCTTTCAAGGAAAGGCTAGGGGAGTAAACCCTTAAAACAAATCAGGTGGTGTGATGCTGAAATCCAGTGCTACCCATCAACTCCTGTGACACTACCATTGCATTGGTTCCTTACCTTTCCTTTGGATCACAGCGACAGTGTAGAGAGTGGTGATTTTCCACATGGGCAACTGCTCATCCTCCATATGAACCCACCCAAGCTATGTAGTTAAAAAAACAAAAAAAAACAAACAATGGTTATGGTTAGCTATGGTTAGCAGAATGAGAACAGGATACCCCCGTGGAATAAATAAAAGGTGAGGTTCAAAGTTCCGTGATGGTTCCTGATTACGACAAGATAGTTCCAGAGTTCGAAAAGAAGGTTCCCAAGTCCGAGAAGGTTCCCGAGTCCGACAAGAAATACCTGAAGAAGGCCGGAGGGCATATCGTCCGAAACGTTGTACAAATAAAATTGAGGATGGGGACAATAGTCCGAATAACGCAGATAATACTAATCATCGAGCCTCATCTCAAACATTCAGAGAAATAAAAAAAAACAAACTTTGACACTACTCCATCGTCTCTCATAGACAGAAGACTGCCAACAATATTTACATAGCACCCCATTCTCATGTTATTTTTGGTTCTATATTCCCCCTACCCCATGATGTAATGACTGTTTTGAGTCCTTAACCTCTTAAGTTTTCAGAAGAAAGAATCCAGTTATTTATTAAGAGGGTGACTACTTTTTGAAGGAAATAAAATTATACCATAGAATATAGACATGAACCTAATCAATACCATACAACATGATACCCAATAGTGCTAATACATTGTTAACACCAATTACTACAAAACTATAAATATAAATACACAACATATATTACTTACTAACCGTTAGGCATGACATGACCCCGGACAGGGATATACCGTTAAAATCAATCAACCAACCAGCCAATCTTAAGTTAATTTTTTTTTTTTTGTCAGAAGAAAGAATCCGGTCATTTATTAAGAGGGTGACTACTTGTGGCCTTACACCGGTGCATATTTGGAAACGAGTCTGCTTCGTGAGTGAATGTGCTTTTTTGCTCACAATTCGTTGTCTTTCTTTTCCTTCTGTTAAAAAATATTTTCGGGGGTAAGCAGTTTATTTTTTATTTTTCTTACAGACGAAAATTTACCTGAGGGAAACTTATTTGCTTTTTAAACTATTTGATATTCTGTAAATCATTGAGGAAGTCGAAAAAAACCCAAAGATTTGAAGAAAGGTACGTATTGTTTTTTTGGGGTCCATTCTTCATTTTAAAAAAAAAATCACATTTTTTATTTATTTCCCGAAAAGGAAAGATTGAAAAATTGATTTAAAAAAAAAAAAATGTTGATATTATTATTAACCCTTTTTTTAGTTTCTTTTTTAAAAAATTTAAATTCTGTTTTATTATCTATATTGTTCTTTTTTTATTTTAATTTTTTTTAAAGAAAAAATATAATTTAGTTAGGGGATTTTTTGTTTTCTAAAATTAAATTTTTATTAACATAAAAGAAAGCTTTAAGGAAAAAACATAAAAACGTTATTATTTCATTTGAATTTAAATAATGAAATTAAAGATATATTAACCATATCCTTGTCCTATATTGAACATAGAGACCTTTTATATAATATAAAATAAATAATATATATATTTCTCATTCTTAAAATTAAGACTTATTTTACATTCTTGACAACAGTAACCTTTATATATATATATATATATATATATATATATTATTTGAAATATTTAAAGATATATTTTACATACAGTACCTTTTACATATATATATATTACTGTGGTGTTAAGAATATAAAATAAGTCTGATTTTTAAGTATGAGATATGATTATTACAAACTTAAAAAGGAAAACCGAAATCTCCAATTTAGATAATTATTTTCTTAAAATGTTACTAAAGGATTTTTTTTTAAAGATTTTCTTTTTAAATTTTTCAATAAAGTAAAGAAAATGTCCAGAATTTTATATCCGGATTTTTTAAAAAAATTCTTAGATTTAATTTTAAAAAATATAAAAATCCAATTAAAAAACAAAAAAAGAAGACATTTGACCACGATATTATTTCTAAATTTTAGGAAAAAGTAAAGAAAATAAATAAATTTCTAAGATTTTATAAGATATCCGGGAGTTTTTCTTTTCTTTTTTTAAAGCTTATCTAAAAAAAATCCGATTTTAAAAAAATGAGGACATTTGAGAAATATTAAGTTTTTGATCCGTCATTTTTAAAGATTTAGATTAAAATTGATATTAGCTTTTTTTTTTTTTTTGTAAAATAGTTGTTTTTTTTTTTATTAAATATTTTTAATTTTTGTACATGTTTTTAATAATCAACATTATAAAACTACTAATTCATTTAGTAGACAAAAAAGACTTCTATCAAAAAGACGATAAATCCGGTTTTAATTGGTGATATACTACATTATGAATTTCTTTTTCTTGACATAAATCAAAACTCATCTTTTTAATTAAAAAAAAAATAATAATAAAAAAGATGTTTAAATTAAAAATGCATAAGAATATGAGGCTATGGAAAAAAAAAGCAACCTTAAATGATGGACAAAAATTGCAATACGAAAAATTAGAAATTTTTGTCAAATCATTGTCCAGTTTTTTTCTAAAACAAAAAGAAATCCTTGTACGACATCCTAAAGTCGAAATTATTGGTAATGATATTTTAAGTTTAATTCTAATTCATTTTTTTTTTTTTTCTTTAAATTTTTTATTACGACCTATCGCCGATCTTCAACGGGTGACATCGTTTTGAATTTTGGTTTTTAGGTGTGTGGTTTTAAAGAAAGAAAAAACGAAAGGGTGTGTAGTGAGCCGTAGACTCAGCTGATTGTGATTTTGTTCTTGTCTATTACTCTAAAAATGTGAAAGATTTTTATTTTATTTTTTTATAAAAAGATCTTTTTTGTACAGAATAGCCTAACAATGCAATGTAGTTGAATAGAATAATTTGTCAAAAAATCAGTGTTTTTTTTTTGTTTTTTACAAAACAAATCCCCCCCCCCCCCGCCCGTTTGGGAAATTTTTTTTATACCAAAAATCAAGGAATTATCCGATTTTAATGAAATTTTCAGTGCTGATTAATTACTCGACTTAGACAAAAATTTGACCTTAAATAATTGATTTAATTAATTTTAATTCGTTTTTTTTTTTTTTAAATGAAAAGCAGACGAAAAATTGGGTATACCTATGTTATATATAGTTGAATGTAATACTTACATTTACACACACACACACACACCTCTCCTCCCCCTCTCCCTCTCTCTTGAATGTATTGCTTGTTCATTCATCTATGTTTGAATATAATACTTGCATTTACATACACACACGCGCGTATACATGTCTATCCCTCCCTCCATCCCTCTCTCTCTCTCTTTTGAATGTAATACTTGCATTTACATGCGCGCATACACACCTTCTTTCCCCCCTCTCTTTCTCGAGTGTAAAACTTGCATTTACATACACGCCTCTCCTTCTCTCTTTTGAATGTAATACTTGCATTTAAACACACACACACACACACGTATGCATACACGCTTCTCCCCTCTCTCTCTCTTTTGAATGTAATACTTGCATACACACTTCTCCCCCTCTCTCTCTTTTAAATGTAATACTTGCATTTACACACACACGTGTACATACATGCTTCTCCCCACCCTCTCTCTCTCTCTCTTTTGAATGTAATACTTGCATTTAAACACACACACGTGTGCATACACGCTTCTCCTCTCTCTTTTGAATGTAATACTTCCATTTACACACACACACACACACATGCATGTGTGCATAGATGCCTCTCCCCACCCTCTCTCTCTTTTGAATGTAGTATTTGCATAACTTTGTCAGCATTAAATGACCCACCGAGGTTGATATGCCGTAAAACAGATTAGATTTACATAAGATTGAAGACTTGTCAATAGCAGTCCATGCCTTTCCTATGCCTCACTTTCTGTTGATGAGATATTGCTACCTAGGTTGACCTCACTTTCTGTTGATGAGATATTGCTACCTAGGTTGACCTCACTTTCTGTTGATGAGATATTGCTGCCTAGGTTAACCTCACTTCTGTGACCTAGGTTGACCTCACTTTCTGTGATGAGATATTGCCTACCTAGGTTGACCTCACTTTCTGTTGATGAGATATTGCTGCCTAGGTTGACCTCACTTTCTGTTGATGAGATATGCTTAGGTTGACCTCACTTTCTGTTGACGAGATATTGCTGCCTAGGTTGACCTCACTTTCTGTTGATGAGATATTGCTGCCTAGGTTGACCTCACTTTCTGTTGACTATTGCTGCCTAGGTTGACCTCACTTTCTGTTGATGAGATATTGCTACCTAGATTGACCTCACTTTCTGTTGATGAGATATTGCTACCTAGATTGACCTCACTTTCTGTTGATGAGATATTGCTGCCTAGGTTGACCTCACTTTCTGTTGATGAGATATTGCTGCCTAGGTATGTGAACTGGTCTTCTAATTTCAGAGACTTGATATTTAATGTGGAAGTGTCTCCATCTTGTTTAAAACTCATCTATATATTGAGACTCTTGTTCTTTAATCTTCCAACTGTTATCATCTTGCAACACCCTCTGGTTAAAAATGAAGCTGTCCAATATGAAATTATTTTTGGATAAAATTTGGACGGTCTCATTTTTAACCAGAGGGTGTTGCAAGATCATAACGGTTGTATCGAGTAGTGCCCTGATGTGTAAAGTTGGGATATATTTATAAGATATTACTTTTTTAATTTTAATTTTTTAAATTTTTTATAAATCTATCTAAAATCGGGTAAGTAAAAGTTGGCGGGGAGGCCTAAAGTCGGTATCAGCTAATCAGCAAGGGAGTCTATCCCCTTTTTACTAGCGCTAGACCAAGGAGATTGTTTGCATCTGGGGTGGAGCGCCACACCTACCATCAGCTCCTCATTGCGTATATACATCAAGAGTGATAGTCTTTGGGTGATAGTGAGAGACAGACAGTTAATACTGTGACTTACTTGCTTCTTTGTCTAGTGGTTGTTTCATCTTCTTTCTTTTGGCCGGTTGTTGTCTAGTCTCTTCTTGTCATCTTCTAACTAAGGGCTTCTTTTCAAGTCCTGCATTAATCAACTACAAGACTTTGTTTTTCTTTGATCAAAGATTTTATTTCTGCCCATTCTGATTCACTATGTTACTGTCTCTAACTAAGGGTTTCTTTTCAAATCCTGCATTAATCAACTACAAGACTTTGTTTTTCTTTGATCAAAGATTTTATTACTGCCCATTCTGATTCACTATGTTACTGTCTCTAACTAAGGGTTTCTTTTCAAATCTGCATTAATCAACTACAAGACTTTGTTTTTCTTTGATCAAAGATTTTATTACTGCCCATTCTGATTCACTATGTTACTGTCTCTAACTAAGGGTTTCTTTTCAAGTCCTGCATTAATCAACTACAAGACTTTGTTTTTCTTTGATCAAAGATTTTATTACTGCATTGCCCTGATTGACTGTGCGGTTTGAGTTACCTCTCTGCCTGACATCTGGTTGAAAACTTCCTTCCTAACTAACTCTATCACGTGATTCACGAGATTCTCACTTCTGGGGCCATAACAGTTACTGGTATTTTTCCATCCCCTAATCTGAAAAAAATGGCCCCATAGAATTCTCACTACAGGGCTTGTCAAAAACCCACACAATTATGCAACAGTGAATGAGTAGTCCATGATCTGCAACACCTTTTTTTTCCTTTGAGGAGTTGAGTCGTGGCTTATATAGTTCTGACCAAAATCTGTGTTGCCTAATCTACTTTTGAAATAAACACAGCGTGGGTGAAAGAGGTCTGTTATTGTAAGGAGACAGGGAAGGCTGTAGATTGAAAGTAAGTCGTCGGGGCGGCCTAATGTCGGTATCGGCCAGACAGTAATTATGTAATTTGAAAATGGAACCGAATCCGACGGCTATGATAGTCTAGTGATGTTTCCTTTACTTCTTTGTTTCGGTTGTCATCTTGTCTATCTTCTTACTATGTTACTGTCTCTAACTAAGGGCTTCTTTTCAAGTCCTGCATTAATCAACTACAAGACTTTGTTTTTCTTTGATCAAAGATTTTATTACTGCATTGCCCTGATTCACCGCGCGGTCTGAGTTACAACCTCAGTAGAACATGTCTGTTCTGCTTCATCTCTGGTTGAAAACTGATCACCTAACTAACTCTATCACGTGACTCGCGAGATTCCTGCCTCTGGGGTCAGTTGGAGCCATACTGATATTTTTCCATCTCCTGATCTGAAAAACAATGACCCCTTAGAGTCCTGCTACAGGCTTGTCAAAAACCCATGCTCAAAGTTTTAATTTTGAAAAGAAAACCGTCAAATTTACTCTATTTTCAAATGTAAACAATCTCTTCGTAATTTTGATCTTATCAGCTTAAAAAGGTAATTACTAGCGTATTTCGGGACCAATTTAAAAAATATTATGATGATTGAATCCCTCTCNAGGCACGTCGTACCTCATCAAGCATCCTCTCTCTTCCGTCCCTCACATATATATATATAATATTTTCTTTTCCGTCTCCCTCTATATATATACTCTATATAATTTGCTAAATTCTTTTCACTTTACCCATAGTACTGTTAAATCAGCTAGAATACTAGAAAGCCTGGTGACCTAAAGAGGCTTTTGTCACTCAGCCTCCAGTGAAAAAACCACCAGTTTGAAAAGATAATTAATAATCAATGTTTTTCTTTAAGAGGCGCAAAAAGGGTTTCAGGTTAAATTCAATTATTTAAATGGAACTTATATTGAATAATTATTGAAATGGATCGTCAACACGCGAGTTCAATCCCTGGACGAACCTGTTGGCATTTCACATAGCGCTAATACCTGGGAAAGGTAAGAATCCAATTCTGCCTCCAGCTATGGTAAATAGTAGGGCAGACTGGGCTCTTTAACTTTGATTAGGGCAACAGTCTAGGAAGGAAAACTCTGAATTCAAACCTGTTAAACTCCTTAAGAAATTGACCTTGTGTCGCATCCTGCTCGTGCGGAGGGGTTGGTAAATATATATATTGAATAATTAGATTCATCATGAAACAGGTGTCAGTAAATCATATTCATCATCATCATGTCATGCTGACAGTACAGATTCCTTGACTCTTCTCACCATCCATCCCTATCTAAGTCGTCATCAATCATTCCGAAGAGAAAGAATAGAAAAATAGCAGGAATGCAAGATTTACATGTAGTTTAGCATGGAAATTTTTTGGATGAGCCAGCAAAACACCACATAATGATTTCTATTGGTCAAAGAGACTTCACATGGCAAGTCTGGAAGAGTGGTTTGGTACGGCATATGAACCTCAGTGGGTCATTTAATGCCGATAAGTTTTGAAATAAATCAATTCTAATGGATACTCAATGCTTTTTATAAACACATTTTTCTATTTAACCCATAGATGGGACCCTAACAGGTACTACCACTCCAGGTCAGAGTGGATCTTGAGTAATGTGATGAGAGGTGCTCCACATTCCCCAAACCTCCAAAACTGGAACCTCACCATCAGAACGTTTAATATCATTCCAGGACAAAGACCCTCAGTCACTGCCTTCTAGCACCCATATGATAAAAAGGTTTGGGGCTGCTATAAGGGCAATAGGGCTGGGGCAATCATATTGGTGCTAGGGCTTGACATGTCCAGCCGATTGATCGAGGGGGCCCTCCGACCACCTGTCTAGCCTAAGTAAGTAGCATTCCAGTTGATTTTTTATTTGAGTTATTGTTATTAATCCACGTTATTATAAGAGCTTGTAAAATGGAGTTCAGAACTGGTTGAATTATACAATCCCGTTTCAAAAGTTATGAGAATTTAAAGCCTCGAAATTGGGGTAAAAAAGTGGACATGATTTTGATAAAAAAATCTGTCAACTCATGGACCATTTCAGAACAAGAAATTCTGTAATTTCTCTTCACCATTTCTTTATTTTTGAAGCAATTTGATAAAACTTTGCATTCTATGTAAAATTCTATGTTCTTTCTGATTCTGGTCTTAGATTTATGTCTCCAGCTAGAATCCATTATTTGGGAATAAAAGTAGGGATATCAGAATTTTTATGTTTTTTAAAGTTTACCACAAGATATTCAACATTTTCATTTTTAATACTGCATGTATACACATATATATATGTAATTTAAATATATACATCAACTTTGAACTTAAAAATACATTTCTAAATGCTTATGTTGAATTACATAAAAGAAATAGATTACCTATTACATATATTTTTACACAAAGCCAGCCGCGTGTGCTGGTTTATTTAAATTTCTCTAATTTTGTTGGTTTTTTTTCCAAAATTGAAACCGACAAAAAATAATTCAATTGTTAAAAACAAAGTTACATATTAGAAAGATTATTCTATTTCATTTCCAACCATATAAATATTTAAAAAATTGATGAAGAATAATTTCCAAGATAACTCATAGATGCATGAACATCAAAATTTGATTTTATTTCAATATATTATTTATATGGAAATATCCTTAGGTGTCTCCTATCAGGCCATATAGTGCTTTTTTGTTTGGTTTCTTAATATTTTTGGAAGAATTGCTTTTAACTTTGGTCTATTGTAGTCTCACTCCCAAGGTCGAGAAAAGAAAGAAAAAAAAAAAAAAAAAAAAAAAATTCTGCTTGTAGTTAAAAGGTCCCCTATAGTTAATGTAAATTTAGAGAATATTAATAAAGATTAACCATATAAAAATAACACAGAAAATTGATCGCATGGAACAAAATTTCTATCATCCATTTTGGGCCGATTTAACAAAAAATACTGTTTAACTCGCTGTAAAAAATAGTTCAATGGATAAAAAAACACAAAAATTAAGATTATTTCATTCTCTCTTTCTGTGTTCTATGATATTTACCACCGACGCTTCTACTCGATGAGCCTAACCCGGCCCTTATATATACATATTTATAAAGATGAGTAGAGATGAAGGTGGGGTACTATACATAATAATATTTAATAAATTATTATAATCAAACAAAGCTTATAATTTCTTAATATAATTCTATCTATATCTATTTTCTAAGAGAGGAGCTAGCGTATTCATAACGAAGGAGGTGAGGGGGCGGTATCTTTGTTTTAGAGGAGGAATGTTCACAGCGAGCTTATGGTACATGCTGGACTGCGAATCGTAGTTAAATGAGGATGTTTCTTGGAACGCCTATCTAGATATATAAGTAATTTGATATAAAAATATATCATTCTTAATTATAAGTTATACTATCAATATAAAAATATAAACATCGATACAGTACATTACTTCAACACTGTAATCCTACGTTTTCTATCGGAATTTATTTTGCAGCTAGCCTAGCAGACTTGCGAGATCAGGTATGGAGGATCGAAACTAAACCTAGAATTTTCAGTGAGAACATGATTTAACCACACCGGGCAAACTAAGTTATAAAAAATTATCAAATACTCGGATGGTTCCGATTGTTTAATTCACTCTAATATTATATAATTAAAAATACATTGACAATCCTATTAACGAAAGGGCGGCTAAGAGAGGGCTCTATCCGTTTTAAGGGAGACTTCACAGTAATTATAGTAAGATTCAAGCGAGTGCCACACTGAAACCCCTCCAGAGAGGATTTACAACCTAATTATAAATAATGCGAAACCACTAGGTAGCTGGTTTGCTGGGCTCCTGTGTGCAATTAGCCATATGGTTAACTACCACCCATCCAATGGGTACTGCGTAATTAAGTGATGGTGGTTTAGTCTACTCTACACCCAGTGCTCCAGGGTGTAACACTCGGAGATTGGGACATGGATGTACAGTGTATCTTTATAGCGACTAGTGTCATACCTAATGGCCAGCTGGCGCAACTCTCAAACACACACCTGGAGCAGTGCGATATAATCGTTGAACAAGCTTGTCACCTAATCCCAACTTTGGCTCACATCTCAGCGTTAATTAGGTTTGAATTAGAATTTTTCTTCTCACTAACCATAACTATTGGTTCTCCTGAGTCTCTTATTTGTTTGCATGCAGAGTTGTTTATTAAGAGCCCACCTATGTATGGCATTCCTATGGTAACGTTCTATAGTATTACCGCATTGAGGTGACTGGCCGGACGAATGAGACCGAGTCTTAGCCCCATTACCCACCGAAACTCGGTATTAATGAAGCACGACGACGCCCGGTTCAATAGTGAGTCCCTCGCCAAATATGTGTGCACTAAACAAGCACTATTGTTCCTTAGCTCGCATTTGAATTTCAGATCTACAAGTTTCCCATTTCCAAGCATGATCCTTAAACACCACGCAGCCAGATCCTACACTAGTATGCTGGAAGATGAATAATTAAATATCGGTATAATTTATTAGGACACTATTTACCTAGTAGACTATATATATACTATATATATTACCAACCCCTCTGCCGCGCAAGCAGACTACGACAACAAGGTGTCATACTCTATTCTGTTAAGAATTCGGGTGGAAATTTAACAAAGATATAGAATTCAGACGTTGTTGTGCCTATACTTCCATTAGGAAGCGGGGTGGTATGGGCCTGAAACCAAGTGGTTTCTTAAAGTCGACTACGATGCTCCATGGGCCCTACTATTTACCCATAGCTGGATTAACGTGCAGAGTAGGAATGGCTCCAAGAGGCATCCACCTAAGATCTCTTCTCCAAAGACATCGCCTTCTAGCGTATAACTTGATAATTGAGGTGTTGTTGAGGTTAGCCATAAGCTTAGCAATCATATTGGGTGAACAATAAAACGGTGCAGTTACCACGTTCCAGGATCTTGTATATGTATACATCGTGGTTAATCAGGCGACGAACCGGATCTCTATTTGCACATGTGACTTGTAACGGGATTTTACACCACGTGCACGTGTTTCCTTGTTTGTCTTCTGATCGATATGCGATATAGGCGTACGCACACCCGTTATATCTTGAGACTCATACTATAGACATTAGTATAAGGACACTCGATAAATTGGATGGCAGTGTTGCATGATATTCAGATGGGCTCTCGACCGTCACCTTCGAGAAAGTGATAGCCAGATTCTTCGTACCGCGTATCGAGGACATCTCATACTGGTTCTGATCTCAGGAGGGCAAGTCCGGTGAGGAGACACTGCCAATACACTCCTAAATTATTGGCGCGGCCTTCAACATCTCGGGCATAGACGGCGTGGTATATTAGGTCCTGGATATCGATGTAGATCACCCTCCAATCAATCCGGCTGATTATGTCACAAGCGTTAATGCCAATATGATTGCCTTTATGGACAAAAATCCTCAAACACTTCAAATATTCTATTACGATCCCTCATATATCGCTGAAGGCAGTACGCATATGTCTTACAACAGGGTGAGCGGATCTTAAAGTGCCTGCTTGGGCATGACGTTTTTAAACTGCATCTAGTGATAATCACCCTACACCCTCATATTCCACCCCAGTTTTTTTTCAATTCTCTAGTAACGTCCAGGAATGTGTCTATATTCCGTTCTTTATTTCTCTTCACTCTTCCGTGACTGTGATCTGGTCTGGGACTGCAAAATATTATGACACTAGGGGTGGACGTTCGCGCGTCGTCGTGTCATTTGCCGTGTCCTAGGCCTTCTCTTTCGTCGGAAGTCAAACCCCCACGCTGTGTCCAGGAGCGCAACCCATATGCATAAGGAAAAACAACTGCAACAAACAAAAGAGAGACGGACAAGTATGGTTTAGGGTGAAGAGTCCAAGTGGGTTAGGAAGAGATTATAGCACCAGGTGGTTCTATTCTGCCAGTCTCTTGGGTTTGACGTTAAACTGCATCTAGTGATGAAGTTCTAATTCTGGAGCACTGGGGTAGAGTAGACTATCCATTCCTTACCATTACTCGCAGATACACATTGACCCTGTGGTAGTACCTGTTAAAATCCCCTCTCTGAGAGGGAAATTTGCAGGTTGCTGCTGACTTTTATTAAAACTGTGAGTCTCCCTTAAAACGGATAGAGCTCTCTTAGCCGCCTTTGTAAATGTATGTATTTTTATTTATATCAGTAAAAATCCCATCCGTATGTAAGTTTTACTTATTGCCCGGTTGGTAAAGATTCTAACTGACAAAAAATAGGTCTAGTTTCGATCCCAACCTGACGCAGTCTGCTAAGGCTAGCTGCACCAAAGAGCCGTGATAAGTGAAATAGTATGTAATGCAGATTGATATACTATATTATATATATATATATATTATATATATATATATTATGATAGCGTTCGAACTCACTTACTACGATGTCGCAGTCCAGCATGATACCCACTACGCCACTAGGACTCTATCCCCTCCCCCCTTCTCTCTCTCTCTATATATATATGTAATTATATAAGGGCCGGGTTAGCTCATCGGTAAAGGCGTTCGGCTAGAAACCACAAGGTTCCTAGGTTCGATACCGCCCTCGCCAAAACTCAGCGTATGAGTAGCACAGGATCTGGTGGTAAAGTAGGAGTTATGGTAGGCGTGGCGCTCCACCTCAGACGCTAAAACAATCTCCTTGGTCTAGCGCTAGTGAAAAGGGGATAGACTCCCTCGCTGCATGGCCGATACCGACATTAGGCCGCCCCACGACTACTTTTATATTAAAATTATATATATATATATATTATACGTCAGTAGTTTGTTAGAACTTCTGTCACGCTATTACGTCACTTTCGGACTAATAGTCTTGGGAAAGGTATGAACCCCTCATTCTCCTAACGTCGTGTTAAATAGTACCATTACCGTTCTTCTATTAGATAAACTACAAAGGTTGATATGCTATAAAACAAAGAAACAAACCAAAATATATATTTATGCGGGAATTATGTGTATGTGATATTGTGTGTATGTATTTTTATCTATCCGTGTATGTGGGAGGAGTATATGTGTGATTTTTAGTATTTAATTTGTATCTAAGCTAGTATAGCATGGAAATAGTATGAACGGAGCTAAGTGACTGTCTGTTTCTCACCTATTCGATCATCGCGCCAAGATCTGAGTTGTTCGTATAGCCGTGAAACTAGCAGTCATCATGCGCCGTTGCTTCTTTATATACGATATCCTACCTTAAATCTATTTCTCTATCTCATTCTGGCCATATTCTCGAGAAATCTGCGAAAAAAAAAAGACAAGGAGCTTTGTATGACTGAAACCACTTGTATAAGAGTGAGCACTTGTGTTAACTGAAAGCGTGGGAGGAGAAAAGCCACGGTGTCATTGAGTGGCAAGGAACACAAGAAGGAGAGAGAGAAGAGAGAGAGAGAGAGAGAGAGAAGAGAGAGAAGAGAGAGAAGAGAGGGGTGGTGGTAGGTGGTGGTGGCTGGGATTAGGGATGGTTGAGTGGCACTAAAACACTCAATGTCGAAACTATTCTTATTGATTAAGTAGACCGCTTAAATCCTGTTGACCCAGAAGCAAGAGGATATAATAAGTCTTCTCTACTGTCTGTCGGTATATCTATCTATCTTCTATGTATTATATATATATATATATATATATATATATATATATATATTAGTGTGTGATTATATACTATATATTATATATAGTGTGGTATATATATATATATAGTGTATATATATATTATATATATATAGGTATATATATATTAATAATAATATAATATATATATATATATATATATATATATATATTACTATACATTTAAAAGAGTTGTTAGCCCATTGTGTTCAAAGCAACGTATTAACCATTACCATAAAACAATATCCACGGAATTAAATTTTTCCAGGGTGTTTTGCCCTTATGATAAGCGGCGAATACTACTTTGAACCCAATAGTAACAAAACGCCTTCTAATTGTATGTGTATATTAAAGTAAATTTTACACCAATAATTGAGCATTTATTTTTATTTTTCTACAATACAAAATACACGCACAACAAATATATATTATATATATATTATTATTTATATATATAATATAATATACCCATAGGGAGATAGATATATAGAGAGATAGAATGGGCAGAAAAGAATAAATAGATAGATATGAACAAACTGAGAGAAAGATAATTAATATAGAAAATACGAAACAAACTGAGATAGAGATAAGTTATATGAACAGAGATACATAGATAAATGGAAATAAACAATATATATATATATTATATATATATATATATATATAATATATATTATAATACACACCCATAAAGTTAGTATATAATAGAAGATGGCTAAATAGTTAAATAGATAGATAAGAACAAGCCGAGAGAAAAATTTAACATTAGAACGAACAAACTTAAGTGTGCATATGAACAGAGATACATAGCATAAATGAACATAAACACACCGATATATATATATATATATATATATATATATATATATATATATATAAATATGTATTGTTATTTTTTGTGAACGTTGTTTGTTTGTTCTTTTAACATTGGAGAAAACCTCCTCAACATTTCTCCCATATAAATGTTTGTATGTATATACATATGTGTGTGTGTGTTTGTGTTTGTGATCAATTCCGATTTAGAGAGAGAGACAGTTGGCGACCGGTATTCAAGTTTCTATCCGAACGCTCTGAGAAAAAAAATTACTACATGTAAGACTTGAAATTATTTGGTTTGATTCAACACTGACCTATTAATTATAAAGATTGGCTTGAATCTATTCTACTTGATAGTGGATACTACTACTACTACTACTCCCCACTGTTTGTTATTTCTTGGTCAGTCATTAGAAAGAAAAATATTGACTAATTTCTCGCTTTCTTCTTCTCTTCTCCCCCTCTTGTCGGTTTCTATGTCCTATTCATTGGTAATAAGAAGAGTACAACCAACAAATCAGTCTTTTTGGCCTTCTAATCATCTCTGTGTCTGCGAGGGTTTATATAATTGGAATCACGGTTAAATCCTACTTAACGGTCATCATCGTATGTAACCCTGCTGAAAGAAGAAGAAATTCCGAAAATCAAGGAATTAACCGATTTGAATGAACTTTTCAGTGTTAATATATTGATGAATAAAAGATATAATCCACCAGTTATTTTATTTAAAAAACTTTCAGGTCAATTAACGGTTATTTCCTAGCAGTCTAGCATAAACAAAGGGGAACCACTCAGTCCCTCTGCATGAGCAGGATGTGACACAAGGTCAATTTTTGGTTAAATCCTACTTAACAGACCTAAATTTCACCATCATATGTCACCCCGCCGAAAGAAGAAAAATTCTAAAAATCAGGAATTAACCGAATTTAATGAACTTTTCAGTGTTAATATATTAGGCACCGGCAAAATGAGCCTAAAATGCGTTTTTGACAAAATGACTTTAGCCCCCCCCCCCCCGAAAATAATTTACCAAAAATCAGGAAATTATCGCATTTTAATGAGATTTCGGTGTTTATTTGTCAATGGGTGATCTTTGTAGTGCATTTTATTTGATTTCAAAACTTTCTGATTTTTTTTCAGGTCACTTAATTTTGACCCCCCCCCCCTTACTTTGGGAGTGTAAAATATTGGCGAGTTGGTCCTTGATTGATAATAATTACAGTAGAAATAAAAAGATTGAAGTTGTAGATATTAAAAAAAAAAAAAAAAAAAAAAATTAAGTGGAATATTTATAAGAAAATAAGTACCGAAAATCAGAAAATAAAATGTTAAAAATAATAAATAATTAATTTTTTGGAGATTTCTTTTTTACTCATTTCGATAATTATTTAATTGGCTATTATCTTATAAAAGAAAACATTATACATCGATATTTTTTCTGCTTAAAAAGGGGGGGGTGGCTACATTTTCATATTAATTTTTCATAGCAAAAATACTAAATTAAAGTTTTGAAATGAAATAACTGATGCACTGTAGGATTCATTAGTTGATGGATCAATACTGAAGGTTTCATTGGGGTCGGATGGTTACCTGATTTTTGGTAATTTTTTTTTTCAAACGCGAATGTTATATTAAAATTGTAAACAAGCACTTAAAACCCTTGAAAAAGAGACAGTCGGTTGGGGCATTAGAAGGCATCGATTGCACCTCTGCAGAGGAGTAAGACTCCCCCAATGGGGCTACCTATTGGCCGTGGGTAGTTGAGCAGTCCATGACTTATAATACTCCACTTTAGCCCTGTCTTAGACTAGACGGGCAGTCAGAGAAGCCCCCTCCGATCAAACGGTTGTTACGTCAAGCCCCAGCACCTATATGATTGCCCCAACCCTATTGCCCTAATGGCAAGCCCCAATCCTTCCTATCATATGGGTACTAGAAGCAGTGGCTGAAGGTCTACATATCCTGGGAATGACGTTAAACTCTATCTGATGGTGAGGTTCCAGTTCTGGGGGTTTGGGGAATGTAGAGCACCCCTTCATCACCATTGCTCCCTGGTCCACTCTGACCCGGAGTGGTAGAAGCTGTTAGGGTCCCATCTATGGGTTAAATAGAAAAATGTGTTTATAAAAAACATTGAGTATCCATTAAGAATTTACTTTATTTCAAAACTTTATTGGCATTAAATGACCCACTGAGATTGGTATGCCGTAAACCAAACCAAACCAAAAAATCAAAATTATTCAAACCATTTTGATAGAAAAATCAAAATTATCCGAACCATAAACCATTGAGAAAAATACTTCCATATATGTTAGGGGATGAAGTACCCAGCCACATAATCCACATCGTAACAGTTTAAATTAATCTGGATTATCTTTATGGATTAAGGGGAAAAGGGGAAAATAAACTCCCACCATCGTAAAAGTACATTTCTCGGTCATTTTTTTTCCTGAATACATACACGGCCCACATGTCACATAAGCAGGCAGAATTCTAACAGGCCGATTCATTTTATAGTCAATTTATGTCTGTTTTGAAAAAAAATGTTAAAAAAATATGCAAACTTGCCTTTTTTTCTTCTGAAAAGATTGTAAACAAACATAATAAAAATAAATGGGTCTAATGATGCCTGATAGTTTGCAACTTTTAAAATTTTGCTTAAATTCATATACTCAAAACTGATGAAAAAGGCGTCAAAACAAGGCATTTTTCAGTTCTCAATTTTGTTCTCAATTTTAGTTGAATACTATCAAGGAAATACTTGATATCATCCCATACACCACAGCCCACTAATATATACGGCCACATATGTCACCTTTTTTAACAGGCCTATTGCATAGATATATATAGTCAACTTATGTCTGTTTCGAAAAAAAGTTAAAAATATACAAACTTGCTTTTTTTTCTTCAGAAATGTAATAATAAAAGATTGTAAATAAACTAACAAAAAAATTAATTAAAAAAATTATGCAGTTATAGAAAACAAACACACCAACAATTTATCTATGATTTCAGGTTATATCAGAAAAAAAAAACCTTTTCAATGTGAAATGTATTCCCTGTCATGGTAGGCAATGATAGTGATGATGCTACAGAGAAACATATTTCTGAGGAGAACTTATGATTCCATCTAGCCAAATGTTTGTACTACCCGGAGTGGTAGTACCTGTTAGGGTCCCATCTATGGGTTAAATAGAAAAACATGAGTTTATAAACAAAATTGTATTATGCATTAATAATGAATTTATTTCACAACTTTGTCGGCATTAAATGACCCACCGAGGTTGATATGCCGTAAAACAAAACAAACCAATAATGAACACTTGAATACTTATGCCAGGAAGGTGCATATTCTTGGTAGTTTTTATTTTCCCATTAAACTAACCCTAACACCATCTTTTATCCTAGTAGATCAATAGATAAATAATTTATCAGTCAAGAGTGGTTCCCCTTTGTTTATGTTAGAATTGTAGGAAATAACCAAATCTTAATCTTGGTACACAACCATCATTATCCTCAATAATGAAATGACATGCCATGGTTAGTCAAAAAGTAATGCCATTTTGTTTAGGACGGGTATAATTACCAACACAGGAACATGTATCATACATCAAAATGAAGCTGGTCCTCTGTGGATCACATCCCTACTTCTCAACATAGGTGAATCAAAAAGTAATGCCATTTTGTTCAGGACAGGTATAATTACCAACACAGGAACATGTATCATACATCAAAATGAAGCTGGTCCTCTGTGGATCTCATCCCTACTTCTTCACATCCCTTACTTCTCCACATAGATGTGTCAAAAAGTAAGGCCATTTTGTTTTAGGACAGGTATAATTACCAAACACAGGAACATGTATCATACATCAAAATAAATCTGGTCCTCAATTACCAACATGGGAATATGTATCATACATCAAAATGAAGCTGGTTCTCTGTAGATAACTTCTCCATATAGTTACCGTTTCTTTCAATAGCAATATTCCACTTTTGAATGCGAACATGTAACCCTGCCCCGTAATCTGTTGACTGTTCTTTGAGCCACTTCTTCACTACAGATTTCACTTCCTCATCACTGGAATAATGTTTGCCTGTCAAACCCTCTTTCATGGGGCAGAATAGATGATAGTCTAAAGGCGCTAAATCTGGGGAGTATGGAGGATGTGGTAAAGTTGTCCACCTAAATGAGGCATTTTTCTCCCTTGTCCTGATGGTTGTATGTGGTCGAGCATTGTCATGCAGAAGGAGGACATTGTTAATTGGCAAGTTGGGTCTTACTCGTCAGATTCTTGCTCTGAACCTTGTTAGGGTGTCAATGTAGGCCTTAATTTTATGAAAAACTTCAAATGAAATAAACTTTGGCCCTATCTTGGGCTAGACGGGCAGTCGGAGAGGCCCCCTCTGATCATTTGGCTGGTCACGTCAAGCCCTAGCACTGATTTTCCCAACCCTATTGCCCTTATGGCAAGCCCCAACACTTTTTTATTATGGGTGCTAGAAGGCGGTGGCTGCGGGTCTACATGTCCTGGGAATGACGTTAAACTCTATCTGATGGTGAGGTTCCAGTTTTGGGGGTTTGGGGAATGTGGAGCACCTCTTCATCACCATTGCTCCCTGGTCCACTCTGACCCGGAGTGGTAGTACCTGTTAAGGTCCCATCTATGGGTTAAATAGAAAAATGTATTTATAAAAAAATTGTATTATCCATTAAGAATTGATTTATTTGAAAACTTTATCGGCATTAAATGACCTACTGAGGTTGATATGCAGTAAAACAAAACAAAACAAACCAAACACTTTTTAAAAAATTTATATATAAGATAAACAAAATATAAAAATAATTAATCACAAAAACATAAATTCCTTTTCTAAAATTTTTTGAAAGCCAACCGTTATATTGTTTTAGCACCCATCCCCTTTTGAATAAGTTAATTCCTCTATGATGCCAACCCCTCAAAATCCGCTACAATAAAGCGGTGACCGACAAAAAAGATATACACATTGTGGCGGAATGCCCACATTGGGAAATAATGTAACAACTTTCGTTCTCTTCTTTCCAAAATCAAGGTTTTTTTTTTTTGTTTTGTTTTTGAACTTCATTCAACTTTTATCTCCGACCACTAACAACACGGAGTAACTGGCTCATCATCATCAATCCAACACAATGGTTATATGTCATAACCATAGTGTTACAAGAATGAATTTATTTCAAAACTTTGTCGGCATTAAATGACCCACTGAGGTTGATATGCTGTAAACTAAACCAAACCAAACCAAACCAAATGAAATAAAGAAAATAGCATTACTTTTTGACTTGCCATTGTAGTTAAAATGAACGAGAAGAGGCACATTGTTGCCTAAAATCCCCTTATCTAGCGGATGTATGAATACAAAATGCAGTACCCACAACAACCAGGTGTGCAGGCAAAATAACCCTACCCTGCTGCATCCTTTACATACCAATGCATTAGAGAAACCTGATATATTTCGTATTATGAATAATACAATAGTAGTTGGATTTTATGGCATGTTAACCCCTGTTGGGCTATTTGATGCCAAAGAGCCAGTACAAGTAACCAGTGCAGAACCAGTGAAAGATGATTTGGTTGGATTTTATGGCATGTCAGAGAGAGAGAGAATTGTGGTATTTAAACAAAACATCCAATCCAATAGTAATAGGAGCACTGGGAACGATTAAGAATACTGAAATACACATTAAACAAATATTGGGAAAGCCAACTCTATTTGAACTCAAAATGACAATTCAGAGGATTGTTGGTTAGTCAGTTGGTTGGATTTTATGGCATGTTAACCCTTGTTGGGTTATTTTATGCCAAAGACATCTTCGTTTTATTTATTTTTGTTGGGTATCCATTGTACACGAACAGAAACAAGAAAAATGATTTATAGTTAAAGAAGTAATTTATTAAAACTTTCTTAGTCAGGCACAAGGCAATAATTACAGAGAGCCAGTGCAAGATGATTTGGTTGGATTTTATGGCATGTTAACCTTTGTTGGGTTATTTTATGCCAAAGACGTTTTTGTTTTATTTATTTTTGTTGGGTATCCATTGAACACGAACAGAAACAAGAAAAAATGATTTATAGTTAAAGAAGTAATTTATCAAGACTTTCCTCGTCAGGCACAAGGCAATAATTACAGAGAGCCAGTGTAAGCTGATTTGGTTGGATTTTATGGCATGTTAACCCCTGTTGGGTTATGTTATGTACCCGTTCATCTCGTGTAAATGAGAGGGACAGGATGAGGGGATGATGATTGATCTTTTTCTGCTTGTCTACTTCATTTTTTATTTTTTTATTAGTCTTTATTAAAAACAACCCCAACACAAAGGATTATAAGAAGTGGTCTAAAAAAAAATACCAGAAAGAACAATGAATTGGTTGGTTGGTTGGCTTTTATGGCATGTTAACCCCTGTTGGGCTATGTTATGTACTTATGGCAGTTGGGTAAGGTTGTTTGATGTACGTTGGGGGGTCACCAATTTATGGTTAAAATATTTTGTGTTTTCAAAACCTTATATGTAATTTATAATAATGAGAAAAGATTCATGAAATATTCATCAAAACATAAATCGCATCATAAGAACATTTAAATATATAGGCACATGACATAGAAGACAAAACTCTGTATTAAAACAAACAACGGTAATTTATGGGGAAGTGCATCCCGGTCTCCAGCCTCAAAAACCGCTACCCGGTGACTATCAAAATAACAACCCCAGCTCATCGTAATTCTTGTTTATTTATCGTAATTTGTCGTAATTCTTGTTTAGATATAAAGATGGATATATACTTTGAAATAGACTGAGATAGATAGATAGATAGATAAACAAACAAAATAATATAGATAGATACAAACAAATGGAGATAGATAGATATTTTCGACAAGTAAATGTATGGTGGGGGGGGGGCGCTTCTTTTTTTGTCGTAATTCTTGTTTATTTAAACTAAAAACAAGACATTAAACAAACATGAATAAAAAAAAAAAAAATCTTAGTATTTAAAGTAATATAGATAAATATGAACAAATTGAGATAGATATGAAGATGGATAGTTTTGAATAGACTGAGCTGGGTCGTTATTTTAATAGTCACCTGGCAGCAACTCTTGAGGCAGGAGACTGGGACGCACTTCCTCATAAATTACCCAAACAACTTGTATTAACATGAAGGTTACAAAAAGGTATTACAGGATACTGGGCAAAGTTCTTGTTTGAAAGTTCAATATAAAATAGAAGAAAAGATGTTATAAACATTGAAATGATAAAGAAAGGGTAAGATTTCAATCCCAAAACAGTCGGGCGTAAGGTTGAATAGATAATACTGATCTCGGAAAGGCTTATTGTAGAGAGAGAGAGAGAGATATACACAGTTGTTCATACCTTTTTAAGCATGTATGTGAATTAATCTGACACTGTAAGGCGTGGATTCGTTTAGACAAGTAAATTCTTTCTTGCTTGATATCCGAAAAGGGTGTTATTTATAAGAATTGAGTAGGCTCCAAATTGGGTCTACTTAGTAAATTTCTTTTAGGCTCGAAAGTCTCTGATAGGTATTATCTGTGTTATTCGGACTATTGTCCTCATCTTTATTGTTATCTGTACAACGTTTCGGCCAATATGCCCTCCGGCCTTCTTCAGGTATTTCTTTTCGTAATCGGGAGCCATCACAGAACTTTGAACCTAATGCAGATAATACTAATCAAGCCTCATCTCAAACATTCTGAGAAATAGTCTCTGATTGGTCGAAAATGTACAAATATTTATTTCAATTTTTCTCTTTTATGCTGCGCCAATGCACATGCGCAAAGACGTTCTTTCGTCATTCAACTCTCAATCGTCGTGGTGAAAACTTCCGGTTCACTACATACTCATTCATCTGGTAAATATATATATGGCATCTTGAGTGAGGGACCTCTGCGTTTGCTTACCCTGACTTTGTCGGAAACCCTAACTAAAAGATGACTTGTCTTGCACCATCTATTGGCGCATTTCAGGAGGTCAAGTAGAGGTTACCACATGCCAATCATAACCATAACGGCTGACTGTAATTTTCCACTTAACCCCCATTATTTAAATCTTACGAACTTCAATTCATATTCTAACTACACTACTTACACTATTCATAAGCTACCCATGAACTTGTGTAACACAAAGATGGGGCGTCTGTCCCACATTTAAGCAGGTGAGAAAATGCAGTACCCACATCAACCAGGTGTGCAGGCTAAATAACCCTACCCTGCTGCATCATTTACATACCACTGCATTAGAGAAACCTGATATATTTCGTATTATGAATAATACAATAGTAGTTGGATTGAAGACAGCTACAGTAGCAGACATCTTTGCCAAAGATTTTTTTACCGATCTATGAAAGTCTGTATAAATGGGTTGGTTGGTTGGATTTTAAGGCATGTCAACCCTGGTTGGGTTATTTTATGCTGAAGACATTTCCTTTTATTTATTCTTGTCGGTATTCAATTTCTTTCTTGTTTTTTTCTGAAGCTTACAAAAACAACAGAAGCAAATTATTAATTGAATGTAATTGTTTGTGTTCATTATTCATTTTGTCAGATTTTTTTCCTAATGTTATTTTGTGTGTGTGTCTGTATGTGTGTGTGTGTGTATAATATATATATATATATATATATACCAAACTTATTGGTAAATCCTTGCGGAGAGAAAAAACCCAGCAAATAGTTTGATTTGTAAAAAATATACTACCAAACATCACCCAGGAAGAAAAAAAATTTTGGTAAAAAAGAAAAAAAACAAGATAATCGTACCAACCAAAACTAATCTATTGGTACAATATTTGGCCAAAAGAAGAAAAAAAAACAATTTATATATATATATTCATACAAAACCGCCAGGAGACTAAAGCTAATAAGTAAAAAGTGCTCAATACCTAAGTAGAGCAAATAATAAAGATAAATTTAATGAGTCAGACGAGCCTACTAAAAGTTTCGCTTAATGCTCTTCAGTCAGATCTTAGCTCTGAAGAGCATTAAGCGAAACTTTTAGTAGGTTCGTCTGACTCATTAGATTTATCTTTATTATATATATTAGACAAACTGTGACCCGTTGGGAAACTCATTCAGCTCGCAGTAGGAGGGCCAGTTTAGCTGTCGGTAGGGTGTTTGGCTAGGAACCTCAAGGTCCCTGGTTCAATACCAGTCCTCGCCGACTAAGCGTATGAGTAGCACAGGGATCTGTTCGGTAAAGGAGCTGCTGGTTAGTTTGGCGCTCCACCTCAGATGCAAAAAATAATCTCCTAGTGAAAAGGGGATAGATTCCCTTGCTGATTGGCTGATACCGACTTTAGGCCACCCCGACAACTTTACTTACTTTACTTTTAGGTATTGCCAAAGATGACGTCAAATTTGTATTTTACAAAATAAATTTACCCCACCCACCCCTGATTGAAAAAAAAATATAAAAAATCAGAATTTTCCGATTTTAATGAAATTTTCAGTGATGATTTAACAATGAATGAATTTTATAATGCGTCACTTAATTTTGACCCCCCCCCCCTTATTTTTGGTGTACAAAATATCGGTGGGATTATATAAACGGGAAACTAATTACAGTATAAATAAAAAGACAAAAGACTGACTGTGTAAATAGAAGAAAACAAAAATTTTTTAGATGGTCTTATTTTTCTGCATGTTTAGACCAAAAAGACATTTCATTTAAAAGTTATTAATTCTTCTGTAATGAGTGTATTTATTGTTTTGTGTTATTGATTTCTAAGAATAAATTGTTATAAGCCTTGAAATCCTAAATGATTTTTATTCCATAAATACATAAAAATCGGTCAGGTTTGCAATATATTTGAGCAAAATTGACCGAAAATAAAAGTATGTAACAGACACTGCCAATTTGTTCACTCATTTTCATTTAAAAAACGAATCAAAATTAATTAAATCAATTATTTGAGGTCAAATTTTTGTCTAAGTAGAAAAGTAGTAACATAATGAGCATCAGTAAACAAAAGCAAAATAATATTACACACGTACATTTTAAACTATTATTTACGGTCAATTGTGCTCAAATATATTGGGGCACACCCACATTACCTATTCGTACCTGTTAAAAGGGGAGGATGCCCCAGTGTGTCCAACATGCAGAGTACAACTTACAACCAAGCATATCCTTCTAAATTGTAACAGCCTTAAACATATCCGCGCCAATTACTATCAAGCAAGAAACCTGAGAGACATCTTTAAGAATGCAAACCCTGAAAACATTTTAAATTTTATAAAAAAAAAAAGAAAAAAAAAGAAAAAGCAACCTTTTCAACAAGATATAACAGAACATAACCGAATATCTCTATAGAACCACTACTTTAAAAACTGAAATCCCAAATAACAACTCTGAAATCCAAATAACCTTTTTTGGCATTAAATGACCTACAGAGGTTGATATGCCGTTAAACAAAACTCAAACCCCATAAAATCACTACTTTAAAGACTGAAATCTAAAATAACCTTTTTTGGCATTAAATGACCTACAGAGGTTGATATGCCATTAAACAAAACTCAAACTCGAATATATCGTAAACAAGGCAGCTTTTTTATATCAAGAGTAAAGAAAGAAAAAAAATTTATTTAGGATTTTAAGGCTTATAACAATTTCATCTTAGAAGTCAATAACAAAAAAACAGCAAATACACTCAATTACACAATTGATAACTTTTAAATGAAATCTTTTTCTTTTAGGTATAAACACAAATATAGTATAAGATTACCTTTATAGTGATATTGTCCTGTGGTTGTATGTAATTTGTCTATTAAGTTATAGGATACTTGTTTAGTCACGCCACTAAGAGGTAACCCCCAGAAGAGGTAACCCCAGAAGACAATGTAACTGAATATTATTGTTACATAACCGATTTTGTTAACATCTAGTCAGAGAAAAGTTAGAATATATATTATATAAACTTAGGTCCATTATCGTCACATCTGATATATAAGTAAAAAGTCGACGGGGCGGCCTAACAGATAAGTACATGATAGATAAAAGATAAAAATTAGATAAATCAGTAAAAAGAAAGATGAATATGTGTTAGGAAATGGAAGAGAATAAAAATAAACATAGAGAAAAGGTAAAATAAAATAAACCGAAGATTGAAAGAAAGAAAAATCTAAAAGAAGGAAGAAAGAATGAATTTAAAATGAAAGAAAACTAAATTAGACTAATGTCCTGGGAATGACGTTAAACTCTATCTGATGGTGATGTTCCAGTTTTGAAGGTTTGGGGAATGTGGAGCACCTCTTCATCACCATTGCTCACTGGTCAACTCTGACCTGGAGTGGTAGTACCTGTTAGGATCTCATCTATGGGTTAAATAGAAAAACATGAGTTGATAAACAAAATTTGATTATCCATTAAGAATGAATTTATTTCAAAACTTTGTCGGCATTAAATGACCCACCAAGGTTGATATGCTGTAAAACAAAACAAAACAAACTAGCGCTAGGCCAGGGAGATTGTTTTTGCTGAGGTGGAGCACCACATCTACCGTCAACAGGCACCACAAATATAGTATAAGATTACCTTTTATAGTGATATTGTCCTGTGGTTGTATGTAATTTGCCTATTAAGTTATAGGATACTTGTTTAGTCATGCCCCAGAAGAGGTAACCCCAGAAGACAATGTAACTAAATATCTTTGTTACATAACCGATTTTGTTAACATCTAGTCAGAGAAAAACTTAGAATATCTTATTATAATGGAGATTGTGTGTTTTTCTGTCTGTAACCGAAACTATATTACTACTCAAGTCACAATTCCCTTAATTATTTACGTCAAATTCTCCATGATTTCATTCTTTTAAACCTTCAGTTATTAATAAAAATTGTTTTACATTATTAATACTGTTGACCATATCTACGTACTAATAACATGCAATTGTATTTATATATACAACAAAATAGCGGTTTACAATTTGAACGAGAAGGCTAATTTGCATATTGATATTTAAAGTTTTATTTTAATAAATATGTGCTTGGTATTATTGATTTCTAATTGTTTGGTTTTATCTTAAGAAATATAAACAAAAATCTCGTGGATAAATCTTAAAGAAATTTATTTACAAGAAGAAATAACTGTAATATTATCCTTTACTTCCTATTTTAACTAAATAGTTAAATTAGGAAAATTTACCAATGAAAGAGGGGAGTAATGGAAAATGATGGAATAGTTAGTTTCAAAGTTGTTCTATTTTTCGATTATACCCCCTCTGTTGCAGATCTTTTTATCTGCATTCTTAGTCAGTTTCATTAGCCTTTCTAATTTAATATGATATTTTATTATATCAAAACTTAAATACTTGCACCCGGAGGGTGCATATATTTGCTAGTATATTATATAAACTTAGGTCCATTATCGTCACATCTGATATATACTTCCCAATCTTGAGAGATAGGGAAACACCTAACTACGTACTGGTATCATGACGGGAGCATCTCTATATGGGGCCGACATCGATGCCCTTGCAGAAGTCCGTTCAGCGATAAGGACCAATTGACAGAAGAGGGTGGGCTGGATACACATCCTCATGGAAAGACAGGCCGATGGTAGTTGTAAGAAGTTTGAGGAAAGGTGACTCGAGCCCTCCATCCTGAAGAAACACATGACACACCATGGAAACATTTCCCACATTGAAGTCTGACCTGTATGGCAGGGCCTGTATGTCAAGGGTTTCATATGTGTGACAGGGTACATAAAAACAAGCTGGAACCGTGGGCCATCTGCATGCTCACAACTACTCACAACTGAACTACTTGTAGAAATGGCCTTATTCTGTGAAGAAGCGGCAATCACCATATATATATATATATATATATATATATATATATATATATATATATACTAGACAAAATGTGACCCGTTGGGTCCCCCATTGAGCTCTGGGTAGATAATTAGGATTAGGGAAAAGTGAGTTTGCAAAGCGAATTAAATTTTAAAAAATTCAGCCAGAGAATTTAGTAAAAAAACATTATAATCACTAGCAAATATATGCACCCTCCGGGTGCAAGTATTTAAGTTTTAATGTAATGAAATATCGTATTAAATTAGAAATGCTAATGAAACTAAATAAGAATGTAGATAAAAAGATTTGAAACAGAGGGGAATATAATCGAAAAATAGAACAACTGAAATTTACTCTTTCATCACTCTCATCTTTCATTGTTATTTTTTTCTAATTTAAATATTTAGTTAAAAGAGGAAGTAAAGAATAAAATGACAGTTATCTTTTCTTGTTAATGGATTTCATATATTTATTGAAGAGATTTTTGCTTATATTCAATAAGATAAAACCAAACAATTAGGAATCAATAATACTAAGCATATATTTATTAAAATTACATTTTTAATATCAATATGCAAATTAGCCTTCCCGTTCACACTGTAAACCGCTATTTTGTTGTATATATAAATACAATTGCATGTTATTAGAATGTAGATATGGTTAACAGTATAAATAATGTAAAACAATTTTATTAATAATTGAGGTTTAAAATAAGGATAAATTCATGGTGAATGTGACGTCAATTACTAAGGGAATTGTGACTTGAGTAGTGATTTAGTTTCGGTTACAGACAGAAAAACACACAATCTCCATTTATAATAAGATGTAAGATTTTTAAGAAAGGGAATATTTAACCTAATTTAAATTTATCAAAAGCAAAGATATATGTTGGTGGGTTTGCGGTATACTTTTTAAGTTGATTTGTTTAGGGTCACCTTACTGTTCCTAGATATCCTTCTAATTAAAACCCGAAATGAATTAACTTACAATATATACGATAAATTCAGGAACATATATCTATTAGTATTATATGCGTTATTCGGACTATTGTCCCCATCTTCATTGTTATTTGTACAACATTTCGGCCGATATACCCTCCGGCCTTCTTCAGGTATTTCTTTATAAATCCAATTGGACACATGGCCGAGTGGATAAGGCAGTTAGGTTAAGACAGTTCTAAGTGACAGTTATCTCTTGAACCAGAGTTCAATCCTGAGTGAAAACAGTTAGAAAAATAATTAATTAACACAACTCCTACCCCAGCAATGGTTAGCGGAATGAGAACAGGATACCCCCGTGGAATAAATAAAAGGTTAGGTTCAAAGTTCTGTGATGGCTCCCGAATACAACAAGAAAGTTCCCGAGTTCGAAAAGAAGGTTCCCGAGTCTGAGAAGAAATACCTGAAGAAGGCCGGAGGGTATATCGGCCGAAATGTTGTACAAATAACTATGAAGATGGGGACAATAGTCCGAATAACGCAGATAATACTAATCTTCAAGCCTCATCTCAAGCATTCAGAGAAATAGTACAGATAACAATGAAGATGAGGACAATAGTCCGAATAATGCAGATAATACTAATCATCAAGCCTTATCTCAAACATTCAGAGAAATAATATATCTATTATTATACTAAAGCTTAGCAAATCAATGTTTGTCTCCTAAAGGCTTTTTTACTGTTTAGTTTAATGACATAAAAGTCATATGAAAATATTCCTTAGTTTTAGGATTGAGTTATATTTGAAAAAAAAATTCCATTTTAATTAGTTCTAATTTGACATGATATTTTGAAAGAAAGAAAAACTTACACTGCCATCCCATTATATTTTTATTTCAGCCATTGCCCTTATGGCAATCCCCACCCCTTTTTATCGGTGGGTGAGGGTCTTCATGTCCTGGGAGTTACATTAAACTCTATCTGATGGTGAGGTTCCAGTTTTGGAGAATGTGGAGCATCTATTTATCACCATTACTCCCAGGTCCACCCTGACCCGGAGTGGTATTACCTGTTAGGGTTCCATCTATGGGTTAAATAGAAAAATATTTTTATAAAAAAATTGTGTATCCATTAAGAATGAATTTATTTCAAAACTTTATCGGCATTAAATGACCCACTCAGGTTCATATGCCGTAAAACCAAACAAAATAAACCAATCAGATCATCTATTGGATAGCAAATTTAATAATTGCTGTGACACAAACAAAAGAGAATTCACCAGAAAACGTCCCTGTGAGTTGGTGATTAATTCAAAGAATCGAAATTAAAAACATTTCAAAAACTATTTCAGATCTTACAATCTAATACTGAGAGTTTTTAATTAATCAAATTGAATTCTTGCCTCATAATTTGAGTTTCTGGTTGAAATAAAAATATAACGGGATGACAGTTTAAGTTTTTCTTTTTTTTTTTTTTTTATATAATCTAATTTATTGATTACTATACATTGAGCTCTTTTTAAGGATTTATGATACAGTATGGTTGTTCAGTGTTATTTCGATGCTCCCAAATAGAATCCTCCCTTTCTTACCAGTCATTTGGATTACCTTGTATATAAAAAGCTGTTTTCTATGCATGTAATAATGTTTTTGTTGTTCCTCTTCATTGCAGGGTGATTTCAAAGTCTTTTCAAGATGGTGTCGAGTACGTTTAAAGCTCAGTTTGAGAATGAAGAGTTCATAAAGTCTGAAGGGGATAAGAGAAGTTATCGTGGCTTTGAACTTGACAATCGGATGAAAGTACTGCTGATTAGTGATCCTGAAACGGACAAATCTGCTGCCTCACTTGATGTCCACGTTGGTATGTACTTCTTTGAAATAAGTATCAGTATATTAGTGATGACCAATATTATTATTATTATATCAAAGTACTATAACACGCATATATATATATATATATATATATATAAAATTGTTGAATATAAAATTTATTTTTATTATATTATTTATGTTGAACAATAAAATTGTTGTCTATATAAAACATAACATAAATATATAAATATATATATAATAAATACAATATGTAATAAATATATATAATATGATATATATATATATATATATATATATATATATAAGTGACATATATAAGTATCAGTATATTAGTGATGTCCAATATTATTATTATTATATCAAAGTACTAAAATAAATAAAAATATATATAAAATAAATATTATAAACATTAGTATATTAGTGGTGTCCAATATTATTATTATTATTATTATTATTATATCGAAGTATTGCTGATTAGTGATCCTGAAACGGACAAATCTGCTGCCTCACTTGATGTCCACGTTGGTATGTACTTCTTTGAAATAAGTATCAGTATATTAGTCATTGTACCCCCCCCCCCCATATTTAACCCACACTGTCGGCTGGAGTGTTAGAATGCACCTCTGCATTCCAACCAAACCAACAAACCAGCAAATCAAATTATTTATTTCAGCATTAAATGACCCAAAAAGGGTTGATATGCCATTAAAAAAACTCTGCAGAGGGGTAAGACTCCCCCAATACGACCATCTGTTGGCTGTGGGTTGCGACCTGTGATGCTTAAGGGTAGAACCCAGGTGGATGAGCAGTCCATGACTTGCAATACTCTACTTTGGCTCTTTCTTGGGCTAGACGGGCGGTTGGAGAAAACCCCTCTGATCAATCGGCTGCTCACGTCAAGCCTTAGCACCTATATGATTGCCCTTAACCCTATTGCCCTTATGGCAAGCCCCAATCCTTTTTATCATATGTTGCTAGAAGGCAGTGGCTGAAGGTCTACATGTCCTGGGAATGACGTTAAACTCTATCTGATGGTGATGTTCCACTTTTGGGGGTTTGGGGAATATGGAGCACCCCTTCATCAACGTTGCTTTCTGGTCCACTCCGACCCGGAGTGGTAGTACCTTTTTAAAGTCCCATCTATGGGTTAGATAAAACATGAGTTTATAAACAAAATTTGATTATCCATTAAGAATGAATTTATTTCAAAAGTTTGTCAGCATTAAATGACCCACTGAGGTTGATATGCCGTAAACCAAATCAAACCCATATTTAACACAATGAAACTTGAATTATCTTCAAAATTTTGGAACCATTCAAAAGAAGAAACATTAAAAAATACTCCTGATGATTTTAAAAAAAAAGTTTTTCAGCTTATGAAAATAATGAATGAAAACAATGTTTACATTTTTGCACCGTTAAATCAATTGAAATTTAACATAGCCTAAAACAAGTTATGACTACCATCTTTTTAAAAAATTCTATGAAAAATCGACTGTTAAATTTTCACAAATTTCAGTAATTATTCACTTTTTGATGAAATGTTTAAAATAGGTTTTTCCTAAGATATATTAGAGGAAAATTTTCATGGTCTCTTCCCCTCCCCCCTCCGTTTTATGAAATCAGAAAAAACGAACTGATAAACTATTGATGTCCATGTTGGTATGTACTTCTTAAAGACTGAAAGTCTTCGGAATGCCAAAGAATTGGTTTCATGTGACTGTAACTTTAGTTTCAACTTAGCATATTTATATTGTAATTATTCAAAAAAAAAGTGAAAATGCAATTTCTCCCTCCGGGATTTGAACTCGGGGCGACCAGTCCATTTCCCATGACTTTAACCATTACACCACACGCTTCCAAGGTTTTTAAGACATAATTTTTATTTGTCAATTTTAAATTCTTTTCCTTTTTAATTCCTTTTCAGGTGACATGTGCGACCCTAAGGACTTGCCCGGTCTTGCCCACTTCTGTGAACACATGCTTTTTCTTGGGACCAGCAAGGTAAGATGGCCTTTATGATGGAGAACGAGTACTACCGTACTCTTTTAGAAAAAAAGCAAGACTTTGTCTTGCCTGCCGGGATTGAACCCACATCCTCCTGCATGCAAAAACAAATGCGATTTAGGCACTGGATGGACGCGAGGTTCGACTGATGTGCCCGGATGTTGGGTTACTGTGCCCATAAAAACCAAGTGAGTGGAGCGCTGGGCAGTTACCAGATTCAGTTGGCCAACGCGAGACAGCAGTCAGTGATGAAGCGCTTTGTGAACGACCCAACAAAGAAATTGATTTTAATCCAACGAAGAAACAAAACTAAATGGGAGTTGCGATTTTTCAGCTGCTAAAATATTTTGACGACGACGGCTTTTCAGCTGCTGGTTGAAGACGAAGACTGTGTTGACCAAAAGAAAGTTTGACCTATAAGAAGACGGTGGACTCTCTTCTTTTTGGTCCCCCTCAGCAGGAACTTGTTGACTCAAATATCTATTTTCCCCCCTCTATTTTTTTTCCTTCTATAGCCTTTTAAATCGATAAATCACAGATTCACTACTTGTTGTTCAAATTTTTGGGTAGCTGAGGAAAATTCAAATATCGGTTTCCACAACTTCAACTCACAAAACTACAGAAATCTTTTCGGCCTCATGAAAGAGGGTTTGAAAGGCAAACATTATTCCAGTGACAAGGAAGTGAAATCTGTAGTGAAGAAGTGGGTCAAAGAACAGAATTCAACGGGGCAGGGATAAATGCTCTCATTGGAAAGTGGAACATTGCTATTGAGAGAAACGCTGACTATTGTGGAGTAGTAGGGATGGGATCCATAGAGGACCAGCTTCATTTTGATGAATGATACATGTTCCTGTGTTGGTAATTATACCTGTCCTAAACAAAATGGCATTACTTTTTGAAAAAAAAAAAGGATAAACAATTTAGATATAAGAATCAACTTTGTATACAATTTGAATTTTCAATGTTCTTTGAGCGGTGTTGAGAACAGTATAGGCAATATGGCTGTAGGTAATTGTGTGTGTGAGGTGCATATGTTTTTGTTTATATTTGTGACTGCTAGTGTCTGTTTTGATACCAGCATGTACGTGTCAAAATTCTAGTAGTTTTGTAAAACCAAGTACATGACCGCCCTGTCGGTGGGGCGTTAGAATGCACCTCTGCAGAGGGGTAAGACTCCCCCAATGGGGCCACCTGTTGGCTGTGGATGGCGACCCGTGATGCTTAAGGATAGAGCCCAGGTGGATGAGCAGTTCATGACATGCAATACTCCACTTTGGCCCTTTCTTGAGCTAGACGGGCGGTCGGAGAGGCCCCCTCTGATCAATCGGCTGGTCACGTCAAGCCCTAGCACCTATATGATTTTCCCAACCCTATTGCCCTTATGGCAAGCCCCAATCCCTTTTTATCATATGGTTGCTAGAAGGCGGTGGCTGCGGGTCTACATGTCCTGGGAATGACGTTAAACTCTATCTGATGGTGAGGTTCCAGTTTTGGAGGTTTGGGGAATGTGGAGCACCCCTTCATAACCATTGCTCCCTGGTCCACTCTGACCCGGAGTGGTAGTACCTGTTAGGGTCCCATCTATGGGTTAAATAGAAAAATGTATTTATAAAAAAATTGTATTATCCATTAAGAATTGATTTATTTCAAAACTTTATCGGCATTAAATGACCCACTGAGGTTGATATGCCGTAAAACAAACCAAACCAAAGTACACGATTGAGCTTGTCATGTTGAGAAGGAGAGAGAAAAAATGAAATGAAAAATAGATGGACCTGATGCAGGCATTTGCCATGTCTCTGGACAGTGTTCTCTTTCTCCAGCTGAATCTTTCAACTATTGGCCTTTTTTTTAAATAATAATAATAATGTAATGTAATTTATTGTGTACAGTGCTCAGGTGCACCACAACTCATCAAAGTCTCATGTCAAGTACACAGAATAATGTTGTGTCAGGAACGTGAACAGTTCACAGTAGTAATATGCATGTATGTGTGTGCATGTGTATGTGGAGAGTGGCATCAGGTATAGTGTTGGCAGACTACAGGAAGCATGGAGGCTTTGAAAGATTCAGTGCTCCAGCAGCCTACAACAGATGCAGGCAGTTTATTCCATGTCTCCGCAATTCTGAGTGTGAAAAAATGTTTCTGAAAGTCACGTGAACAGTGCTGTTTTTTGACTTTGTAGGCATGCCCGCATGTATTGGAGAGATGGAGATCAAAAAGGTGCTCAAGGTTGATGTTGTTAAGATGATTAATGACCTTATGAGCATTTACCAGGTCAGTTGCCAGACGCTGAAGTTTCAACAAATCCATTCCCAGGGCTGCGAGACGTTCAGAGTATGGCAGATTCCTGATGGAGGGTACTCGCTTGGTTGCACTTGTCTGTACAGTTTCTAGGAGGTTAATACTCTGAGAAAGATAGGGGTTTCAGACTGGTGATGCAAACTCCAAGTGTGGCCGTACCCCATAGCTTTGTACAGCTTCAGTCTTTTTTTGTTATGCATACGTCAGTATTTAGTCAAAATTAATATCGGCTGATTTCATGATGTATGTAAAAAAATTCTTTACCTCCTCATTAAATATGTTGTTTCTGAGTGAGTGTAGAGAGATTGGAGATTGCAAAATGTATTTGTATGTTATGTTTCATAAGCAGCTAGCCCAGCCAACATCTTGGCTCTTAATAAATTAAAATTAGGTCAAACGTTCCTTTCCTTGGAAATCTTACAAAATAATTTTAATTTTTAAAAAATTAAAAAAAAAATTTTTTTTATAATTCACCAGCCATATTTATTTTTTTAAAATTCAATTCATTTTGTAAACTCACTTTCCCTAAAGATTTCATGATGTATGTAAAAAAGAATCCAATGTCGAATATTTGTATTACTTACATAATTCGTAAACCATTGGCTTGGGATTATTTACATTCTGTTGCATACCCCTTTCATTACTTACTTCTTACTTCTTCTGACCTCTTAAGTTCTTCTAGGTCTCTTCTAACGTCTGGACTTCTCTTGGGGACTTCGGGTCTGGTCTTCTATTGGGGATTTCTCTTTATCAGAAGCCCTGTGTCATTGTTAGTTTTTAGAGGTAATAACACAAGACTCTGATTTTCTTTGATCTTACTTTATTTTTAAATCCCCAACCAGACATCTGCGCAGATTAAGACGGGAGCGCGTGTAACGCGACTTACCCTTCCGTCGAGCTCGGCTGCTAGTCTCTAACTGACTGAAACTTACTTACTATCTAAACCGGAAGAGAGGGTCCTCTCTACCGTTCTCACGGCTATCCCTGGAAGATAGGGTTAGGACTGAGGTCAAGCTTGTCACTCAATCTTCAAGGCCGTCAGCTGCACTTAAAACGCCATCTTGATTTCTACACTATTGCACATAAATATTAGGTATCTAATAATTATGTAACAATTCTAGCTATTCTAAAATATTTATAAAACTGTTTTTCTATCTATTCTCTTTTGTTTACACAATTCAAAACTTAAATCATAATATACAATTATAAAAATAATTGTATAAGAATTTAATTATCAATTATTCTATTCCACATGTATGTAAAAATATAGGAATTAATTCTGTATATTTCAAATTCAATTTACCTACGTCTTGCCACAATTTAAGAATTATCCTATTTACTGTTAGTTAAAATATCAAATTTTCTTTTTTCTAAATCAATTTTAAAATTTTTATTTCAGTATCCAGAAGAAAATGAGTATACAAAGGTAAGAGATCTTCGTATTTTTAAAAAAATCTTTAACACCATTTCTCGGTTAGAATTTTTAATTTCGTCTAACCAAACCATAATACCTATGTTCTTTTTTTTTTTTTTTTTTTTTAATTTTTTTTTTTTTAATTAAAAAATTTTTTTCCTTTTCTTCTTTTCCCTATTTTTCCGTTTTTATTATTATTTTTCCTTTATTTTCCCTTTTTTAAAAAATTAACTTTTCCCTTTTTTAAAAAATTATTTTTCCCCTTTTTTTTTTTTTCCTTAAATTATTTTTCCCCTTTTTTTTTTTTTTTTTCCTTAAATTATTTTTTCCTTTTTTTTTTCCTTAAAATTATTTTTTCCTTTTCCCTTTTTTCTTTTTTTTTTTCCTTTTTTTTAATTAAAAATTAAAATTTTTTTCTTTTTAAAATTATTTTTCCCTTTTTTTTTCCATAATACCTATGTTCTTTTTTTTTTTTTTTTTTAATTAAAAAATTTTTTTTTTTCCTTTTCTTCTTTTTCCCTATTTTTCTGTTTTTATTATTATTTTTCCTTTTTTTTTCCCTTTTTTAAAAATTAACTTATCCCTTTTTTAAAAAATTATTTTTCCCTTTTTTTTTTTCCTTAAATTATTTTTTCTTTTTTTTTTCCTTAAAATTTTTTTTTCCTTAAAATTATTTTTTCCTTTTTTTCCTTAAAATTATTTTTTCCTTTTCCCTTTTTTTTTCTTTTTTTTTCCTTTTTTTTAATTAAAAATTAAATTTTTTTTCCTTTTTTCCTTTTTAAAATTATTTTTTCCTTTTAAAAAAAAAAAATTATTTTTCCCTTTTTTTTTCCTTTAAAAAAAAAAGGAAAAAATAATTTTTTCTTTTTAATTTTTTTCTTCTTTTTTCTTCCCGCCTTTACCAGTGGTCTGGTATTTTTCCTATGCAAACCTGCCTGCCCACGTTCTGATTTGAAGGCCAATGGCCCCTTATTCTACAGATGTTTGTCAATAATTTATGCTACCACATAAATTATGCAACACTCGTTCCCTTCAAATCAGCCAACGTGGGGATCATCGACATTGTGCAAACTGGGTATTATTACAATTGCTAATTTCTTCCTTTTCTTCTTTCACTTTCAGTTTGTTCATGAACATGGAGGTTATTATAATGCTTTTACATCATTTGAAAATACCAACTTTCATTTTGATGTTAGCCCTTCTGATCTCCAAGGAGCTCTTGACAGGTATCTATATCTTATTGTAATGCCAATTGTGTCAATACCCATGTCATAATTCCCTTAGTTATTTACATCACATTTTCCAGGATTTTATTTTTATTTTTATTTAAACCTCAGTTAGGCAAGCCTTTTTTTAAAATTATTTTTCCCTTTTTTTTTTTTTTTTTCTTTCCCTTTTTTTTTTTTTTCTTTTTTTTTCCTTTAAATTATTTTTTCCGATTATGACAAGAAATACCTGATGAAGGCCGGAGGGCATATCAACTGAAATGTTGTACAGATAATAATAAAGATGAGGACAATAGTCTAAATAATACAAAAGAGTATTGTCCTCATCTTCATTGTTAGCTGTACTATGTTTCGTCCGACCCTTCTTCAGGTATTTCTTGTCGGACTTGGGAACTTTCTTGTCGTAATCGGAAGCCATTAACGTAGTACAGATAACAATGAAGATGAGGACAGTAGTGTGAATAATACAAAAGAGATTTACTTATTTTCAATTTTTGTTTTTTTTATCTCAGGTTTGCACAGTTCTTTATTTCTCCGTTGTTCACATCATCCGCCACGGAGAGAGAAGTGAATGCTGTTAATTCCGAACACAATAAGAACATCCATGATGATAGTTGGAGGCTTCAGCAATTGGAAAGGGCCATGTCGGATCCGAGTCACGACTTTTGTAGATTTGGCACTGGTAAGTAAATTTGGGGCTTTAGAATATACCAACTGCTGCTCTGCAGAGAGGTAAGACCTGTTGGCTGTGGGTGGCAACCGTGATTATTGAATGACTGTTATATAAGAAAAAGGTATAACTGTAAATAATGTTTCCTATTGCCAATTTCTTGAGCAATATTTCACCTTATTTATTGAATGACTCTTGTATATATATAAAAAAAAGGTGCAACTGTAAACAGTAAATGGCAATAAAGGGGTAATCCATATTCCCCAGAGAGTGTGTGTGTGTGTATTCCTGTAAAATATTATTATACAGGATATTGTACATTGCTATATCTATACATATATAAAGAGGCTGTTCGCATAGCGCTAATAACATTGGGAAAGGTATGATTTCAACTATTCTCCCTCCAGCTGTGTTTAACCTTGGATAGGTTGATCAGTCTAGGAGAAGAAAAACTTTGAATTCAAACCTTTTAGAATTGTTGACTTTGTGTTGCATCCTGCTCCTGTGGATGGGGTGTGTGTGTGTATATATATATATATATATATATATATATATATATATATATATGCCCCTCATATGTCACACCTTTGAATGAGAATAGTATAAAGAATCTTACTTTTAATTATTTTCATGCACTCCTATATACTCGAACAACAACCACAATGTGAAACTTGTCAAACACCTTTGACTGTTAAACACTGTTTTTTGCTCACATCAAAAAATGTTATTTTAATGCAAACAATATGAAAGATCTATTTGAAAATGTGAACATGGAGGAAAATTCTGTCCTTTTTGAGGGAAATAAAATTATACCATAGAATATAGACATGAACTTAATCAATACCATACAACATGATCCCCAATAATGCTAACACATTGTTAAAACCAATTACTAAAAAGTATAAATATAAATACAGAACATATATTACTTCCTAACAATTAGGCCTGACATAACCCCAGACAGTTTGATATGCCATTAAAATCACTAAACTAACCAACCATTTATTTATTTTCAGGTAACAAAGAAACTCTGGAAGTAAAACCAAAAGAGAAAGGAATCGATGTCCGTGATGAACTTTTGAAATTCCATGAGAAATTCTATTCCAGCAATATTATGTGCCTCGCTGTCTTGGGCAAAGGTTTTTACTACTTTCTCTTTTGAATTTTTTTTTTTTTTAACCTATTTGCTTTTAACATTTTTTAAAACACAGAGGAGACACATTTATTTTGTTTTTAAGGAATTTTATTAACGTAAAGTGGTTGAATATGAACAAATAATGTAAAGAATTCATCAAGTGCATATGAATCAAAAGATTAGTCAATATTTTAGAAATCATAATTTACAATGAAATCAACCAGATTTTTTAAATTTAAAAAAAAAATTTTTTTTTTTTTTTTAGATATATCTTTTATTAGTAAACTACTTTACTACAACCAAATGATATATATATATTTTGCTTTTTTTAAAAACTTATTTGCTATGCTTCTGGCTACAATCGTTGTACAGGGTGTTCATAAAGTCTTGGAACAGTTTTAACTCTTAACATCCCGTTGAGAATTTTCTAAGTCAGAGCCCTATTCCTCTAAGGATTTATCAAATGGCCTTTTCATTTAAATTCCATGAGAAATTCTATTCCAGCAATATTATGTGTCTTGCTGTCTTGGGTAAAGGTTATTACTATTTCTTTTTTCTTTTTTTTTTTTTTTTTTTTTTTTATTCAAAATTATTAAAATCAGGTAATTGTCCAATTTGAATGAAATTTTTAGCTGTACTATCTTTCATACTTCATTTATAAATAAATTCATTTTTGAAATAGGTTTTTTGTCAGAAATATTATTAGAATTATTCTTAATTTTTGTTTGTAGATTCCGCCCCCCCCCCCCATAATTTAAAAAAAAAAAAAAAGTTCTTTATTTTAAGAAATAACTCTTATTATCATAAAGACAGATGTCTTAATATTAATCAGTTGAGTTATATATCATATATCACCCACAGATATAGCTTTTTCTAAAAATCAGCCTTAAGTCAAAAATTAAAATGAAAAAATATACATATATAAGAAAATTAAAAATATCTAAGAAAATTTAAGAATATATAAAAAATAAAAATTGAAAAATATATATATATATATATATATATATATATATATAAGAAAAATCATTTTAAACAGTTAATCTTATTAAAATATACTCCTAAATTAAGAAATGTTAAAAAAAATACTTTAAATTGACGAAATATTATTGTGATTTTCCCAAAAATCTAACCTGAGCTCAATGGGTTTTTTCTAGTCTCTCTCTGTACATATATATATATGAACAGATTATTGGTTCAACAGCTATAATAACTTTTATTTGCTATGCTTCTGGCTACAATCGTTGTACAGGGTGCCCACAAAGTCTTGGAACAGTTTTAACTCTTAACATCCTGTTGAGAATTTTCTAAGTCAGAGCCCTATTCCTCTAAGGATTTATCAAATGAGTTAAACTGGCCCCTAAGTAAGATTTAAAATATGATTGCAATGGAATGTTAAACATATAGTTTTGATGATAATCATTTGGTATTAAATAATCCATTAGGGGTTGATATGCCTTTAACTCTTAACATCCTGTTGAGAATTTTCCAAGTCCAGAGCCCCATTTATCAAAAAAATGGCTAAAAATGGCCTTTTCATTTAAAGTTACCTGCTATTTTCCTTAAATTAAAGACTTCTAAATAATTAATATTACATTTAAACAAGGGCTATCATTTGGGGTAGATTAGGAAAATAAATGTGACTTCTGGACGGGTGGAATGAGGCGGTATAGGACGTTAAGAGTTAAAATGGAACCTTCAATAACTCACATTGTACAAATTAAAAAAACGTTTTCATGAAAAACAAAAAAGTTCAACTCTTAAGGTTTTTAAAATTTTTTTTTACTGATGTATTTTTTTATTGTTGCACTTCAACTTCATGACCGCCATCTTTGTTGATACATTTTCAACCTGTAGCAGGACATTCTGGACACCTTGTATAGTCATCTCTTTACAAAAGTATATACAGGGAGGGTGGGGGGTTTTGTAAAAGTAGGTATCACACAGTATCACACAGATGAAATTAGTAGCACTAGCAAATATATGCACCCTCCGGGTGCAAGTATTTAAGTTTTAATATAATAAAATATCATGTTAAATTAGAAAGGCTAATGAAACTGAATAAGAATGTAGATAAAAAGATTTGGAACAGAGGGGGTATGATTGAAAAATAGAACAACTTTGAAACTATTCCATCATTTTCCCTTACTCCCGTCTTTCATTGTTAAATTTTCCTAATTTAACTGTTTAGTTAAAATAGGAAGTAAAGAATAATATTAGTTATTTCTTCTTGTTAATGGATTTCTGTTAAGATTTATTGAAGAGATTTTTGCTCATATTCATTAAGATAAAACCAAAAAATTAGAAATCAATAATACTAAGCACATATTTATTAAAATCAAATTTTTAATATCAATATGCAAATTAACTTTCCCATTCACACTACAAACCGCTATTTTGTTGTATATATAAATACAATTGCATATTGTTAGTATGTAGATATGATCAACAGTATTAATAATCTAAAAACAATTTTATTAATAATTGAGGTTTAAATGAAAATAAAATCATGGAGAATGTGACGTAAATAATAAAGGGAATTGTTACTTGAGTAGTAATATAGTTTCGGTTACAGACAGAAAAACACACAATCTCCATTATAATAAGATATTATCTTAAGTATCCTCATTTTGTAAAATGTTGGTGTCATTAGCCATATTTAATTGTGACTAATAATTAACATGTTATTAATAATAATAATTAATGTTATTAAACGTTTATGTAACATTTGTTTGTTTAATAAATGCAATGAGTATTGTATGTGTTTTTTTTGTTTTTTATAAATGTATACCTACTTTTGCACCCTTAGTAAACCATGTAACTGTGTGCAAACAAATTATTATTATTACTATTACATAGAATTATTAATGTTAGATAGGAATACTTGAAACCATTTAACTGTGCAAAAAATATTTGTATTAAGAATAATTACTTAAGTTCCAATCTTTTGTTTTTATTAAGGATTATTATAATCAGATAGTTGAAACTATATAATAATTCCCTTCAAATTATTGTGTTAGTGTTTAGATAGGAATCTTGATACCATTAACGCTTTTTTTAACAAGAATTATATTATCATCTGATAGTCAAAATATAATAATTTTTGCGAATCATTAGTGGTCAGATAGGAATCCTAGATTACCATATCAATGTGGCAAAAAATTATCATTATAGTAAAAAATGCATTCTAACAAATATATCCAAATATTCCAACACAGTGACTTTTTTTTTTTTTTTTTTTTTTTTTTTTTTTTCTCTTCTTTTTATTTATGATGCTGCCATTTTATTTTGTTTCCCAAGAAAGTTGGATGAATTGACTGATATGGTTGTTCCTTTTATTTGAGAAAGTCATTAACAAGAATGTGCTATTCCCAGAATGGTTGGAACATCCATGTGGATGTGACGAGTAAAGGTAGTGACATCTTTTGGTTTTTATATTATATATATTAATAGTATATATACTATCAATATATATATTATATATTATATTATTTATTGGATGTTTTCATTTTTTTTGTTTTTTTTTTTAGAAGATTGATATATAGATAGATATATATATATATTTTGATGGAGATTAATAGAGTATATCGCAAAAATTCGATAACTATGAAGATAATAATGACAAGTGATTTAGATAGATATAGATAGATGAGACTTAATAAAAGATAGAGATATAGATATGATGTTCTACACACCGAATAATTCTTACAAATTCACTTGGCTGTTTTGTATGAATATATATTCTTATATATATTAAAACTATATAAATTGTTTTTTCTTTGGCTAAATATTGTACCAATAGATTATTTTTGGTTGGTATGATTTTCAAAAAAAATTTTTCTCTGGGTGATTTTGGTAGTATATTTGGCATTCTTGTCAGACTGGGAAGCTTCTCAGACCTCGGGAACCTTCCTTTATGAACTCGGAACTTTCCTTGTCGTAATCGGGAGCATCACGGAATGGAACACAATGCTAGTGGATAGGTAGTAGGTTAAAGACAATTCTAAGTGCAGTTACTCTGACCGAGTTCAATCTGAGTGAAAGCAGTTAAAAAAAATAATTAATTAACACAACTCCTACCCAGCTATGGTTAGCAGAATGAGAATAGATACCCCGGTGGAATAAAATAAATGGGGGGGAAGGGTTAGGGTTAAAGTTCCGTGATGCTCTGAATACGACAAGAAAGTTCCCAAGTTCGAGAGGTTTCCCAGCTCCGACAGAAACTACCTGAAGAAGGCCGGAGGGTATATTCGGCCGAAACGTTGTCAAATAAACAATGAAGATGGGGACAATAGTCGGAATAACGCAGATAATACTAATATTCAAGCCTCATCTCAAACATTCAGAGAAATATTATTTATTTATTTATTTATATATTTTTTTAAAATCATTTTTTTTTTTCTCTAGAGAGATATCCGCCGTGCCTGTTTAAAGACATTCGAATTTTTAGCCATCACTTGGCCGATCCCTGATTCTGCAACCTTACTATACATCAAACGTAAGTATATTTTACCTATTTTATTTATTTATTTATTTATGTGCTTTTAAATACTCATGTAGCTTGTGGAGCCCTGGTGGACTGGGGCTTGATACACAGACTGCACTTCTAGCAGAGTGGTAAAAACCTCCAATTAGCACCTGTTAATGCATCGTATGTGTGCGCGTGTGGTGCAATATGTGTGTGGAGAGGGGCTCAGGCACCGTGTTACTGACTACAGGAAGATGGAGGCTTTGAAAGTATTCAGTGTTTCAGCAGCTATAACAGACGTGGACAGCTTATTCAATGCTTCCGCAATTCTGAGCGTGAAGAATGTTTCCACGAAAGTTTGTGAGCAAATGCAGTTTTTCTGAGTTGTAGGCATGCCCACGTGTGTTAGAAACATGGAGATTAAAAAGGTGCTAAGTTGCTGTTGTTAAGATGATTATGACCTTATGAGCGTTTACCAGCTTAGTTGCCAGACGACGAAGTTCAACGAATCATTCCAGGGCAGCAACGATGTTCAAATATGGCAGATGCCTGGAACGGAGGGTATTCGTTTGGTTCCGTCTCTGTACAGTTTTCTAGAAGGTTAATTGTTCTGAGAAGGTTAATGGTTCTGAGAAGGTTAATGTTTTCTGAGAAAAGGTTAATGTTCTGACCTGTGATGCTTAAGGACTGAATCCCTGATAGATGAAGCAGTTAATGATAGCAACTTTCACATTAGTCCTTACTTAGGCTAGACATTGGTTTGAAAGGACTCCCCCTCTGATAGCTAGTTGATCACGTCAAGCCCAGACACCTATATGGTTGCTCCAACCTCTATTGCCTTCTGGCATTAAATAACCGCAACAAGGAGTGAGAATGCCATAAAATCCAACTCTCCAACCAATAGTTGAAAGATCACATTTTATTTTTATCTGACGACTAAATTAGTCTAATTTTTTTTTCTTTTTTTTTAACTTTGAAATTTTTTTTTAAACTTTGAAATTTTATTTATTTATTTAAAACTCTCCTCTGTTCTCACTCTCCATCTCCCTCAGCCTGGTCATTACTGTCCATCTTATTGGTGCATGAAGGATTTACAGTTTACATGCTGAACTCAATCAAGAGGTAGTTGGTTTTTTTTTTTCTTCTTTCAATCTAGAAATCTCACATCCTAAGAGAGCATACGGATCCCCAACCCCAAGAGAGTAGTATCCTGTAATGACATTGAAGTACTTTTGTTTTTAAGGGCCAATTCTTGGAGCTCTGAACTATAGTAAAAGTCGTCGGGGCAAGCTAATGTTGGTAAGGAGCCATACGAGGGAGTCCATCCGCGTAATTTTAATGAGGAGTGGTCCCGGCCTCCTGCATCAAAAATTGCTACCGGTGACTTTAAAATAACAATCGCAGCTCGTCTATTCAAAACTATCATCTCATATCTATTTTCTATCTAATTTGTTCATATTATCTATGTTACTTTAAATTACTAAGATTTTTTTTTTATTCATAATTTGTTTAATGTCTTGTTTTTAGTTTAATAACAGAATTTACGACCAAAAAGATGCGACCCCCCCAATACATTTACTTGTCGAAAATATCTATCTTCCATTTGTTCATATCTATCTATATTATTTTTTTTGTTTATCTATCTATCTCGGGTCTATTTCCAAACTATATATCCATCTTCATATTAACAAAATTACGACAAAATTACGATAATAAACAAGAATTACGACGAGCTGGGGTGTATTTTTGATAGTCACCGGGTACGCATTTTTGAAGGCAGGACCGGGACGCACTTCCTCATAAATTACCAATACCCTTTTCACTAGAAATTGATTTGCATCTGAGGTTGGGCAGCACATCCCTACCATCAGCTCCCTTCTTACTGCAACAGATCCCTGTGCTATCATACAGTGAGTTGGCAGAAGGGTGCCGGTATCAAACTAGGAACTAACCGTTTTTCTGCCGAATGCTTACCGGACTGAGCTAACCCGGCCATTTTAGAGTACCCCTTTATTGTTATTACTTCTAGTTTAGCTTTGACCTGGAGTGGAGCCCTGTTAGCTGGGGCTTTAAGTACAACCGACTGCACCTCTACAGAGTGGTAAGATCCTCAAGTTAGCCACCTGTTGACCTGTGATGCTTAAGGAATGAATCCTGGTAATGAGCAGTTTGGACAAAGCAACTGTCCACTTTGGCCTTACTTAGGCTAGACTGGTGGTTTGGAGAGGTCCCCTTGATCAGTCGGCCTGGTCAACGTCAAGTGCTAGCTACCTATTGATTGTCCGCAGCCCCTATTACCATAATAGCAGCCCCACACTTTTTAATCATATGTGCTAGAAATTGTCGCTGTAGGTCTTCATCTATCTTGATGGTGAGGTTCCCAGTTCGGAGAATGTGTAGCACTCTTTTCATCACCAACATTGCTCGCAGGTCCACTCTGACCAAGAGGTGGTAGTACTTGTTAGGGAATCCCATGTATGGGTTAAATAGAAATTTGTTTATAAAGAAAAATTGAGTTTAAAAATTTTGCTTTGAATTATCGCTAATGAAAGATTTTCAAGACTTGCCGGGTATTAAATGACGCCACCAAAGTTTGATATGCCCACAACCAAACCACCACTCTGACCAAGACTTGGTAGTAACCTGTTAGGGTCCCACGTACTGGGTTAAATAGAAAAATGTATTTATAAAAAAATTTAGTTTAAAAAATTTTCTTTAAAACTATCGTATGAATCTTTACAAGACTATTGCTGTGTAGTGTTAGTTTCGTATTTGCCTGGGAAGTTGTCTGGCCCGGTTTACGTTTGGCTGGTGCCGCTAGGGGATTAGTATTTAGCGGCTGGTTCAAAGGGTTCTCTCTCTTTCCTGTTGTAACTAACCGAGCCACATGGAAGTGAATACGGTCTACTCTTCTCGTTGGGGCTTTTTGGCCCCACTTACTTACTGTAGTTCTTCAACACAGCATGGGCTATCCTAGTCTTGTACTTTTATATGTATCTTGTACCATTCATGAATGTGTTTTCATCTTTATTTATGTTATCCTTGTTTTATGTCCCTTTTACCTAATGTACTTTTGTATTCGGTCATATTTCCATGTGCTGTATTACATTAAATGTTTTGTCTGTTACGCTTCTAGAGTTTTGTATATTCAAGTACTAGCAATAATGCACCCGTCACGGGTGCAAGTATTAAGTTTTATGTAATAAATATCATATTAATTAGAAAGCTATGAAACTAAATCAGACTGCAGATAAAAAGATTTGAAACAGAGGGAGTATAATAAAAAATGGAACAACTGAAACTTTACTCTTCATCACTCTCATCTTTTCATTGTTATTTTTCCTCATTTTAAGTTTTAGTTAAAGAGGAAGTAAAGAATAAAATGACAGTTATTTTTTCTGTTACTGGATTCATTTAAGATTCATTGAAGATATTTTTGCTTATATTCATTAAAATAAACCAAACAGTTAGAAATCAATAATACTAGAGCACATATTTATTAAAATCAATTTTAATTCAAATGCAAATTAGCCTTCCCGTTCACACTGTAAACCGCTATTTTTGTATATATAATATAATTGTATTTGTTAGTATGTAGATATGGATAACGGTTAATTAATTAAAAACAATTTTATATATGACATTTAAATAAAAATAATTCATGGTGAATGTGACGTCAATAACTAAGGGTAATTGTGACTTGAGTAAAGTGATTTGTTTCGGTACAGACAGACAAACATACAATAATCCATTATAATAAATAATAACTTTGAACTATTCTACCTGGTATTAATGACCCACAAGGTTTGATATGCCATTAAAACAAAACCAACCAAACAAACACTCTGGAGTGGTAAGGACCTGTTATGGTTTCATACTATCCAAAATCTAAAATTGTATGTTTTTTGTTTCTGTAATACCTAAAGTTTTCTTTTTTCTTAGGTGGATAAAGATATTACCTGGCTGTCAAGAATGAAATTAGTTATTTTCCTTGTTAATGATTTTATTTAGATTTATCACAAAAGATTTTTGGCTCGTATTCAACTAAGCAGGCTGCCCAGTAATGGTGACCAACGAATGAAACCCGGAAAATGATTTAAAATAAAACGGAAGTTACAGATTTTTGACAGGAAACAGATGAGGCTCTCCAACTCAGTAATAAGAATAGAAGAAAATGCAGTCCTCTTTTCGGCCAGGCCTGGTGGGAAGCAGGTGGGGACGCTTTCGCTGTTCCTCTATGGGTCTGACATAGTAGTAGTGAGCATGATTTATGAAGAGTAATTTTGAGCGTCCCTCTCTCTCTTTCTCTATGAAAAAAGAAACCGCACGAGTCTAGAAATAAATACAACAGCCCTTGTGACTATAAAAACCCGGGTATTGTTTGGGAACTAAACGACGCAACTATTACAACTTGAGTTGGCCTATGTGACAAACACCGGTTCTTTGTATTTTTTGAAGCTTTGGGTATCGCTCGTTTAAAATTTGAAAATCCTCTTTTTGACCCCTGGAGAAATTTTTTATTGCGGTGGGAGTATGCAAACAGATCTAGTCTGGTGGATAGGTTGGAACCAGGGAAAATTGTTACAAAGCTAAATTTGGTATTTTTTGAAAGGCTAAGGTAATCTTTTTTGAAATTTGAACTCCTTTTTTTGACGCCCTGGGGAAATTTTTTTTTATTTATTGGAGGTAATTAATGACTTTAGTTTTTGGCGCAAATTCTTAGCAATAAAATTGTGAGTGCGCATTATCTCCCTTAATAAATTATGCTTGGTATAGTTTTTCTTATGAGATTTTCCTTAAACTTGAATGAATAAAAATACATTTCATTCTTATCGGCACTGTTTGTTTGTTTTGTTCGAAGAATAACATTTTTATTCTCAACAAGCAAAAATGTGTTGATAAGACGGTGCACAACAAATATCATAAAATGTGCTCTTATAAATTAAGTTCATTTCAGATCATGCACTATTGAAATCAATAATATAAGCACATTTTATTAAAATCAAATTTTTTAATATCAATATGCAATATTATTAATGCCAACAGTATAATCAATGTAAAACAATTCTATCAATATCCGCCCTGTCGGCTTTGGGGTGGTAGACTGCACTCTGGCAGAGGGGTAAGCTCCCCCTCCAATGGGGCCACCTGGTTGCCGTGGGTGGCGACCCGTGATGATTAAGGATAGAGGCCATGGTAACGCCTTTTAGATATACACAAGGCCTATACACTGAACTGTTGAATCGAGCAACATTCTTTGAAAAAGTGTATCTAACGAACCCGAAATTTATGATAATAAAATAATAAAAAAAATAAGGAATCCAATACTCCAATAACATCGAGCTCCTTCATTTATCTTAAGATGCTTCGTAATAAGCGCCCCACTTAAAAAAACATAAAATTATATATATATAGATCAAAGTATATTTGTTTATTACCCCTTTACATCAAGGTATATAAGGGGGAGACAGCCGGCAGATATAGTTAGATATGGCCAACAGTATTAATAATATGTATGTTTTTTTGTTTTTGGTAAGGGGGGGGGGGGGGGGGGGGGGGGGGGGGGGGGGGGGGGGGGGGGGGGGGGGGGGGGGGGGGGGGGGGGGGGGGGGGGGGGGGGGGGGGGGGGGGGGGGGGGGGGGGGGGGGGGGGGGGGGGGGGGGGGGGGGGGGGGGATGTTTAATGTTTTCTTTTTTTTTTTTTTATAGGTTGGTAATACCTTCTTGTTTTGTCAAAAACAAGGCGCAAGGGTTTTATGTTCTTCACGGTCACCAGTAGATTTTGACCGAAGAAGGGAATTGGTAAGTTTATGTTTCATTTTTACATTTCGTTCTCCGCCTCTTCACTTCATGCATGCGTCATCATATGATCTTCACCTTCAATTTTTGCACATGCATTATCAACGTCATTGAATATCGTACAACGCGCTATAAAAATTAACGGGTTCATAACATCATATTCAACACATTCACTATATACTTAACAATTTTTCATTTTGTTCCTCACATAAAATTACTTAACAGTGGTCTGAAAGATGGTATCAATAATACCGAATGCTTAAGTATTGACACATAAAATTGTTTCCCCTATCAAACATCCTGTGTTTGTTATACTTTAAAAATATTTTCTTCTCATCATTGTCAGATTATTTCGCTCACCGTATTTCATATATATAATATATATATATATATATATATGTGTATATATAAAACCCCCAAATATTTCTTACTTTCTCTTTTCAGAAACAACGTTCATGACATTGTTAAACTTACTTTCAATATTCTTGAAATGTTTACGTTCACAAGAACCGAATGGCGTGATATTCTAAAGATGTCAGGTAAACATTTAAATACCTCAGTTGATTGTATAATGGGTTCCAGTAAAACCAATCAAAATGGATATTATTTAGGTGTTATTCATTACCAGTTGATTGTTAATGTTCATAAACCAATCAAAATGGATATTATTAGGTGTTATTCATTACCAGTTGGATTGTATAATGTTCCAGTAAACAATCAAAATGGATATTAAATTAGGTGTTATTCATTCCAACGTTGATTGTATAATGTTCCAGTAAAACCAATCAATGGATTTATTTAGGTGTTATTCATTACAAGTTGGATTGTAATAATGTTCCAGTAAAACCAATCAAAATGATATTATTAGGTTTATTCATTCCCAGGTTGATTGTATATGTTCCAGTAAAACCAATCAAAATGGATGATTATTAGGTGTTATTCATTACCAAGCTCTATAGTATTGAAATTCAGTCACCAAAAGTATTGAATTGATAGCTTTGTTCCAAAATAGCACAACTCTTAAAATAGATAATTATATATATGAGGAGAAAAAGAATATGAAAACCCAAAATGCTGTTAAAATGAAACATTTTATAACTATTCATACTGATGTTTGACAATATTTCAATTTATAAAAAATCATCTTCAGAGCTTGTTTTATACTCTGTGTTGTTAAGATTGAGACAAAAGTCAGATATGAATTTTGTCTCCGATCTTAACAACACGGAGTAAAAAACAAGCTCTGAAGATGAATTTTTATAAAATTGAATATTGTTCATTCAGCTATGAATAAGTTATAAAAATGTTTTTATTTTAACAGCCTTTTGTGGTGTTTACATATACTTTTTTCTATACTCATCTGTCGGATTCATTTCTTTCTTTTAACTTATATAAAATGAGGAGAGTAACAGATTTGGGTAAATCCGACAAATATGATAGAAAAATTGAGGAAATATGGTTAGAATCCAAACAACTTCATTTAATCATATTTTGCTTGGTTTGTTACGAAGCTTTCTCAGAGCTTTTCTAAATAAATAAAAACTCTCATGAAGGCTTTGTTACATACGCGAGGCAAAATATCAATTGATGTACTCTTGTTTTATCCATATATATTATATATTATATATATATATATATATATATATATATATATTTAGTGTGTACAGAAATAACTCCCTCGAGTTTCCACCATAAGGATCTTCAGGGGTAAATCCACTGTTTAATCATGAATTAATTACAGCCTACTCCGTAGTTAGGTGTAATTAATCCAATATCTTGTGCTTAAAAAATAGAATTCAATTTGTTTTCAGATAGAAAGTATTTTTTTGAAAAAATTTATAGGTGCCTTCAAAGATGAACATGCCTAAATATGACCTTCGCTTATGTTGCATCGAGTTCAAGCTTGGGCACAATGCCTCTTGAAACTATACCAAGTGATGGACTGTACGAAGGTGGTTCAGAAATTCTGCAGTGGAGATGAGTCTTGAAAAAGAAGAAAGGTATAAGAGGACGGACCATGCAGTCTTGACAATGAACATTGAGGCAGTTGTTGAGCCAAAATCTGATCAAAGTGTCGAGAAATGTTCAGAACTTGGTGTCAGCATTGCAAGATCAGTTTCCCGCCATTTACGAAGTAATTTGGAAAGGTGAAAAGGCTCGATAAATGGGTTCCTCATGAGCTCATGAGCATCCAAGCAAACTTAGGGGTTTTTGAGTGTGGCTCGATGCTTCAGTTTGGTAACCCAATGACCTTTCTTAACCAATAGTCACTTGTGACGAAAAGGGATCCTTTACGACAACTGTCATTTTGGAAGCATTGTTAAGCCCAAAACTTGAACTCATGCAACATAGAAGGGAGGTCATGTTTAGGCATGTTCCCATTCTTTGAAGGCCCCTATTTTTTCAAAATCTTTCTATCTGAAAAATAAACTAAAAATTTTATTTTTGAGTACAAACACTTAATTATTATATATGAAAAATTCACCTGAATAAAACAACAATTCCTATGTTAAACATGACATTTCAAAAACCGCCAAGCACTTCAATCGCCATTATTTTTGTAACCACCAATATAAGAATAGCAGTCACCAGGGAGCTAATTAATAAATGTACAGGGAATTTCCTAACCATTTTTACTGAATGGGAAGTACTCTCCTGAATGTTATAGCCAAGCTCTATTTTAATTTCATCTATTATTTCGAGAAGAATGAATTCCTTTTTACAAGAATTTTTTATTTTTTTTATTTATTTTTTTTTTTTAAGTCTAAGAAAATCCATGTAATAGAGGATGCATTCTTTCGAAATAAATGGATGAAATAAAATGAATTTAGCACATAACCACTAACTCAGTTTCTCATTTATTTCACAAACTTTACCCATGCTTCACACTATAACAAAATATGTTATAAGATACTAGGAAATATATTGCACCTGCCTAGGACGGTTGCAAGTATTTAAGTTTTAATGTAATAAAATATTGTATATAAATTAGAAAGGCTAATGAAACTAAATAAGAATACAGATAAAAAGATTTGAAACAGAGGGAGTATAATAAAAAACAAATAAATAAAATGGAAAACTGAAACTTACTTTCCATCACTCTCGGTCTTTCATTGTTATTTCTTCTAACTTTAATATTTAGTTAAAAGAGGAAGTAAAGAAAAATAAATATCATTGAAGAAGAGATTTTTTGCTTATATTCATTAAATAAAACCAAACAGTTAGAAAATCAATAATACTAAGCACATATTTATTAAAAATACATTTTTTAATATCATAAATGCAAATTAGCCTTCTTTCACACTGTAAACTGCTATTTTGTTGTATATATTAAATTAATTGTGATGTTATTTCAGTATGTAGAATATGTAAGTAATTAATAATGTAAAACAAATTTTATAAATTGAGGTTAAAATAAAATAAAATCATTGGAGAATGTGATGTCATAAACTAAGGGAATTGGTAGACTTGAGTAGAATTCAGTTTCGGTTACAGACAGAAAACATACAATCTCATTATAAAATAAGATAATATATACAACACACAGATATGCAGATATAATATATACATTGAAATTCTTCATCAGATTATATATATATATCTACGCATAGGCAACATGGTAGGTTATTCATATGCAGCACCACTGCGCATGGATAGTCATAACATCAGTTTCAAATGCACAGTGCATGACACATATGCACACGTAAACAAAAATGCATTCACGTAAACATCAACACGAGAATACAGTTATAAAAATACCATCTGTACATTTTCAAAAAAAAATTTCTTTTAACTAGAAATGCATAACAAGACAACAACGTTCAGTTTCAGTGTTCTTCTGAAAAAGAGTTATCTCGAATTCAGATAAAATACAGTTACACACAACACACATTGTTACCGTATTATTATTTTTTCTTTACACCTACATTGTGGATAGCCTACAAATCAACGCTCCAAACCATATATACACAATGCTTCAAGCAAATTATAAAAATCTCTTGTGTATATATATATATAATATATATATGATAACATATAGGTGTTGATGTTGTCCTGATATCATATGGATTACATAAGTTTTAAATCTATTCTGCTAAGCCTTTTGTAGTTTAATTTTAGTTGTAAAAAAAATTTTGTTTTTGTCTTTTTTATTTTGAGGAGAATCATCTCTCTTTTTGCAGGAATAATACTTTTTTTTTTTTTTTTTTAGTCTAAAAAAAAAAATTTTTGTAAAAAAGGAATCTTCTCTATTGGGATGAAATAAAATGGAACTTAGGCGGCCTAACTCCAACTCGGTTTCTCTTTTTTTTTTTGTTTTTTTTTTTTTTTCTTTTTTTTAAACATTTCTTTCCCTCCTAAAGTTCTTTGCTACTCATTCTCTAATAGAAATAATTTTTTCTCTTCTTTCTACAGGGATCTTGTTGAGCATGACTTCAGATTCAAGGACAAAAGAAAAGCCCCGTTCATACGTCACTCGGTATCTGGTGCCTTCATGTAAGTAATTTTTAAAATTTAAATGTGTACATTATCTGAGCTACTCATATAATCAGCATAATATCTAGGAGTCTAGACATCAGTCTAGATAAGTCAGTGGCAATTGAAAACTGCCCTAGATGCCCACGAGTGGAAATGGTCCATAACCACGATACCTTATGGTATTTAAGGCTTTTTTATTCACAAATACTTTGGCTCTGTTTACAATAATTAAACATTTGAGCTCCAACGGAACCTGACTCTACCACAAACTACTGGTAGAGAATAGGACAGCCTAGAAATCACCTTGCAAAGTAATATAATATATATATGATAATATATATTATATTATATTATATATATATATATATATATATATTAAGGTAAAGAAATAACAAAGACTTTTAGAAATTTAGCATTATAGTCTATTTCAGGGATAAATTAAATTCCCTGAAATAGACTATAATGCAAATCTCTAAGTCTTTTGTTAATTTCTTTACTTATATATTTGCTCTGTGAACTCTACATTAAAAGCACATACTTAAACTGGACAGGTTTTTTTAATAAAACTCGTGTCGTAAAGGAAGTTTTCTTTCTCTGGACTGTTTGGATTGACATATCTCTCTATATATATATATATATATATTTATATATATATATTATAATCCAAAGGCATTTGAAAACAGATTTTTATGTTTTTTATTTTAAAAATTAAAAAAAAATTTTTTATAGTCCCTGTGATATGAATTCTCCAAAGAAATCTTGATGTTGTCAAAAAAAGAAAAAAATTAATGTTGTACGTTTTAAACTACAACATAATTTTCTTTTTTTTCTTTTTCAAATACCTTTAAAAGTAATAAAGAATTTATCATTCGCATCTGATGAGTCGGCAAAGTTAGACACTTTGTCTAAGCTCTGAAATAGATATAATGCTAAATCTTAAAGTCTTTTGTTTATTCTTTATACTTTAAAGGTATTTGAAAAAAAAAAAAAAATTATGTTTGTCAGTTTAAAACTACAGACAATAATTTTTTTTCTTTTTTTTGTGCACATCAAGGATTTCGTTTTGGAATTTCATATCACAGGACTATAAAAAATTTTTTTTAATTTTTTAAAATAAAAAAAAATAAAATCCTGTTTTCAAATTGCTTTTGGATTAATATATATATATATATATGTATAGTATATATATGTATATATATATATATGTAATCCAAAAGTCGCAGAGAAGAAAACTTCTCGACAAGAGTTTTTATTTAAAAAAACCTGTCGGCAGTTTAAGTATGTGCTTCTTCATGTTAGAGTCACAGAGCAAATATATAATAAAGAAATAACAAAAGACTTAGAGATTTAGCATTATAGTCTATTTCAGGGAGATTTAATTTCATCCCTGAAAATAGACTATAAGTGCTAAATTTTCTAAGTCTTTTGTTATTTCTTTACTTAAAATTATAATATATATATATATATATATATATATATATATATATATATAATATATTATTATATACTTTTGCAGGTGATTCTAGGCTGGTCCTATTTCTCGCAAGTAGTTTGTTTGGTAGAGTCAGGTTGTTTGAGAGCTCAATGTTATTATTGTAAACAGAGCAAAGTTTTTTGGAATAAAAGCTTAAATACCATAGGTTATCGTGGTATATGGATTCCACTCGTGGGCACTAGGGTCAGTTTTCAAATTGGCCCACTGACTTATCTTTAGACTGATGTCTAGACTCCTAGAATTTTGCTTGATTATATGAGTAGCTCAGATATGTACACGCATTTAAATTTTAAATTACTTACCATGAAGGCCTACAAGAAAATTGAAACCGAGTTGGGACGTATGAACGGGGCTTTCTTTGTCTTGACTCTGAAAGGTCATGGCTCCAAGATACTGAGTAGAAAGAAGAGAAAAATTATTTCTATAGAGAATGAGTGGCAAAGAATTTCAAGGAGAGAAAGAAATGTTTAAAAAAAGAAAAAAAAAAAAAAAAAAAAGAAGAACCGAGTGGGATGTTATGCGCTAAGTTTCCATTTTATTCATCCATAGGAATGATTCTCTTTTAACAAAAATTTTTTTTTTAGACTAAAAAAAAAAAAAAAATAATTATTCCTTGCAAAGAGAGAGATGATTCTCTCAAATAAAAAGACAAAAAACAAAATTTTTTTACAACTAAAATTAATAAAAAGGCTTAGGCATGAATAGATTGAAAACTTATGTATATATCATATGATAATCAGGTACAACATTTCATACACTTCATTATCATATATATATATATATATAATACACTTAGTGTAGTTTATAATGTTGCGCTTGAAGCATTGTGTATATATTGGTTTGGAGGTTGATTTTTGAAGGCTATCACAATGTAGTGTAACAGAAAAAATAATATACGGTTAACAGATGGGTGTTGTGTGTGTTAACTGTATTTTATTCTTGATATTTCGAGATTAACTCTTTTTCAGAAGAACACTGGAACGTGAAGTTGTTGTCTCATGTTATGGCATTTCTCAGTTACATGGAAATTTTTTTTTGAAGAATGTTCAGATGGGTTTTTTATAACTGTATTCTCGTCGTTTGCATGTTTAAGTGGAATGCATTTTTTTTGTTTTTGTTACGTGTGCATATTTGTATGCACATGTGCATGAAACTGATGTTATGACTGATCCATGCGCGGTGTGTGTGCATATGAATAACGCGTATCCCATGTGCGTATGGTAGATATATATATATATATCTGATGAATAAATTTTCAAATGTATATATTATACTCTGATTGCTGTTGTTGTATATATTATGCTTATTATAGAAGGAGATTGTATGTTTTTCTGTCTGTAACCGAAAGATATTACTACTCAAGTTACAAATTCCCTTAGTTATTGACTACAACTTCTCAATGATTTTATTTAAATTTTAACCTCAATTATTGATAAAATTGTTTTACATTATTATACTGTTGACCATATCTACATACGAAAAACATGCAATTATATTAATATATAAACAAAATATGCAGTTTACAAGTGTGAATAGGAAGGCTAATTTGCATTTGATATCAAAAATTTGTGAATTTAATAAATATGTGCTTAAGTATTATTGATTTCTACTGTTTGGTTTTATTCAATGAATATAAGCAAAATCTCTTCAAATGAATTAAATGAAATCTATTACAAGATAAAATAACTGTCATTTATTCTTTACTTCCTCTTTAACGTAAATACTTAATTAGAAAATAACAATGAAAGACGAGAGTGATGGAAGAGTAAGTTTCAGTTTTCATTTTTTTTCCTTGTTTTTAAATTTTATTTACTCCCTCTGTTTCAATCTTTTTATCTGTATTCTTATTTTAGTTTCATTAGCCTTTCTAATTTAATACAATATTTTTATTACATTAAAATTTAAATACTTGCAACCGGAGGGTGCATATATTTTGCTAGTATCTATAAACATATTTGGTATTTAGTGTGAATGCATGGGTAAGTGTGAATAAATGAAGAGAACTGTTAGATGTTATTGCTATTCCATTTTATTTCTTCCATTATATTCGAAATGAGCCTCTATTACAGATTTTCTTAAGATTAAAAAATAAAAATAAATAAAAAAAATAAAAAATCCTTGATAAGATGATATATATCTCGAAATAATAGATGAAATAAATGAGTTGGCTATTCATTAGGGAGAGTTATTCCCTTGGGTAATTGGTAGGAATTCGTTACAATTTATAATAGCTCCTTGTTGATGCTATTTTATATTAGGTGGTATACTTGGCCGATTGGAAGTGCCGGTTTTACAAGGAAACTCGACTCACATTTTACACATAGAATTGTGTTGTTTATTTCAGGTGAAATTATTATTGCATATATAATAATAATGTGATAGCTCAAAAATAAATTTAAGTATATTTTACAGATGAAAAGTATTTTGAAAAATGGGGCCTTCAAGATGAAGAACATGCCTAAACATGACCTTACGGCCTTCTTATGTTCATGAGTTCAAGTTTGGGCTCATGCTTCTCGAAACTGAACAGTTGTCGTAAGTCCACTCTTTATGTCACAAGTGATTGGTTAAGAACAGGGGTCATTGGTGTACGCAAATGGAGTCATCGAGAACACTTCAAACGCCTAAGTTTTTGGTGGCTCATTGGAGCTTCATGAGGAACCCATTTATTCGAGCCTTTTCACTTTCCAAATGACTCCTGTTAAATGGCGGGAACTGTTGCAATGCTGACACCCAAGTGTTTGAGACATTTCTCTGCACACTTTTGTTCAGATTTTATGCTTCACAACTATGCCTGCAAATATTGATATAATCTGTCAAGACTGCATGTCGTCCTCTAACTTCTTACATTTCAAGACTCATCTCCACTGCAGAATTTCTGGAACCACCTTCGTACAGTCGATCTAACTTGTGGATAGTTTCAAAAGGCACTTGTGCACACAAAGACTGACACTCATGCACATAACGAGCGAGGTCTATATATTAGGCATGTTCATCTTTGAAGGCCCTATTTTTCAAAATACTTTCTATCTGAAAACAAATTTGAATTCTATTTTTAACACAAGATATTGATTTAATTACCACCTAATACGGAGTTAGCTGTAATTATAATCATGATTAAAATCAGTGGATTTATACCCCTGAAGATCCTTATGGTGAACAAACTCCCGAGTAAGGTTATTTCTGTACAACACTAAATATTTTATATATATATTATATATATATATATATATATATATATATGGATAAAACAAGTTACATTCAATTGGATATTTTGCTCGTAGTGTAACAAAGCTTCATGAGAGTTTTTTGTTATTTATTTATGAAAAGCTCTGAAGAAGCTTCGTAACTAAACAAGGCAAATATGAATTAAATGAAGTTGTTTGGATTCTAACCATATTTCCTCAATTTTCTATCATATTTTGTGTCGGATTTACCCAATCTGTTACCTCCTCATTATATAAGTTAAAAGAAAGGAAATGAATCCCGACAGTTGGTTAGAAAGTATATGTAAACACCACAAAAGACCTGTTAAATAAACATTTATTATATTATTCATAGCTGATATTGAACAATATTTCAATTTTTATAAAAATCATCCTTCAGAGCTTGTTTTTTAAACTCCGTGATTGTTAAGATCGGAGAACAAATTCATATTCATGACTTTTTTCTTCAATCTTAACAAACGAGTAATAAACAAGCTCTGAAGATGTTTAATAAATTGATATTTGTTCAACATCAGCTATGGATATGTTATAATGTTTTTTATAACAGCATTTTGTGTATTTTCATATTTCTTTTTCTCCTCATTATAATATATTTTATTCTATTTAGAGTGTCTTTATTTTGGAGACAGCTATCAATTAAATACTTTTGGTGAACTGAATTTCAATCTAAGAGCTTGGTAATGAATACACACTAATAATATCCTTTTGATTGTGTTTTACTGGAACTTAATACAATCAACTTGGTAAATGAATAACACATAATATATCATTTGACTTGGTTTTTACGTGAACATTTCATCAACTTGGTAATGAATAAACCCTAATAATATCCATTTTGATTGGTTTTACTGGAACATTATACAATCAACTTGGTAATGAATAACACCTAATAATATCCATTTTGATTGGTTTTACTGGAACATTTACAAATCAACTTGGTAGATGAATAACACTAATAATATCCATTTTGATTGGTTTTACTGGAACATTATACAATCAACTTGGTATGAATAACACCTAATAATATCCCATTTTGATTGGGGTTTTAACCTGGAACATTATACAATCAACTTGAGGTATTTTAAATGTCTTACCTGACATTCTTAAATATCCACTCCATCGGTTCTTGTTGACGTAACATTTCAAGATATGGAAAGTAGTTTAACAATGTCATCAACGTGTTCTGAAAGAGAAGTAAGAAATATTTGGGGGTTTATATACAATATAATATTTATATATATATATATATATATGGAAATACGGTGAGGAAATTAATCTGACAATATGAGAAGAAAATATTTAAAAGTATAACAAACACAGGATGTTATGATTAGGGGAACAATTTATGTGTCAATACTTAAGCATTTCGGTATATTGTACCATCTTCAGGACACTGTTTAGTAATGTTTTGTGAGGAAAAATAAAGATGTTAAGTATATAGTGAATGTGTGAATATGATGTTATTAACCGTTAATTTTTATATGCGCGTTTGGTTTTACGATAGTCAATGACGTGATTAATGCATGTGCAAAAATGGAAGGTGAAGATCATAGATGACGCATGCATGAACGTGAATAGGCGGAGAACGAAATGTAAAAATGAAACATAAACTTACCAATTCCTTCTTCGGTCAAATCTACTGTGACGTGAAAAACATAAACCTTGGCGCCTTGTTTTTGACAACCAAGTAATGTATTTACCCAACCTATAAAAAAAAAAAGAACCATTAAACATAACCAAAACAAACATACATATTATTAATACTGTTGGCCATATCTAACTATATCTGCCGCTGTCTCCCCCTATATACCTGATGTAACGGGGTATATAACAATATACTTGATCTATATATATATATTTTATGTTTTTTTTTAAGTTGGGCGTTATTACGAAGCATCTAAAGATAAATGAATGAGCTCGATGTTATGGAGTATGGATTCACTTATTTTTTTTATTATTTATTATCATAAATTTTCGGGTCGTTAGATACACTTTTTCAAAAGAATGTTGCTCGTTCAACAGTTCAGTGTATAGGCCTGTGTATATCTTAAAAGGCGTTACCATGGCTCTATCCTTAATCATCACGGGTCGCCACCCACGGCCAACAGGTGGCCCCATTGGAGGGGAGTCTTACCCCTCTGCAGAGGTGCAGTCTACACCCCAGCCGCAGGGCGGATTATTGATAGAATTGTTTTTAATTGATAATACTGTTGGCTATAATAATATTGCATATTGATATTAAAATTTGATTTTAAATAAATATGTGCTTAGTATTATTGATTTCCAATAGTGGCATGATCTGAAATGAACTTAATTGTTATTAAGAGCACATTTGATATTTTTGTTGTGCACGTCTTATCAACACATTTTTGCTTGTTTGAGAAATAAAAATTTTATTTCTCGAACAAACAAACAACATGTGTCGATAAGAATGAATGTATTTTATTTCATTCAATGTTAAGAAATCTCATAAGAAAAACTATACAAGCAAATTTATTAAGGGAGATAATGCGCACGCCACAATTTTATGCTAAGAATTGGCCACTAAAGTTCATAATTACTCCAATTAAATAAAAAAAATTTCCCCAGGGGGTCAAAAAAAGAGGAGTTTTTCAATTTCAAAGAGATACTTTAAGCTTTCAAAAAATACCAAATTTTAGCTTTGTAACAATTTTCCCTGGTCCCCTTATCCACCAGACTAGATCTGGTTTGCATACTCCGACGGCCATAAAATTTTCTCGAGGGTCAAAAAGAGGAGTTTTCAATTTTAAACGAGGATACCCAAAGCTTTCAAAAATACAAGAACGGTGTTTGTCACATAGGCCAACTCAAGTTGTAATAGTTGTCGTCGTTAGTTCAGAAACAATACACGGCGGGTTTTATAGTCACAAGGGGCTGTGTATTTATTTCTAGACTCGTGGGTTCTTTTCATAGAGAAAGAGAGAGAGGGTACGGTCAAATTACTTGTCATAAATCATGCTCACTACTACTATGTCCAGACCATAGAGGGAACAGCGAAAGGTCCCACCTGCTTCCCACAGGCCTGGCCGAAAGAGACTGATTTTCTTCTATTTCTTATTCTGGAGGTGGGGAGAGCTCATCTGTTTCTGTCAAAATCTGTAACTTCCGTTTTTATTTTTAAATCTATTTCCGGGGTCATTCGTTGGTCACATTACTGGCAGCCTGCTTAGTGAATACGAGCAAAAATCTTTGTGATAAATTTCAATAAATCCATTAAAAGAAAAAATAACTAATTTATCTCTTGACAGCCAGGTAATATCTTTATCCAACCTAAAGAAAAAGAAACTTTAGGTATTACAGAAACAAAAACATACAATTTTAGATTTGGATAGATGAACCATAACAGGTCCTACCACTCAGAGTGTTTGGTTGGTTGGTTTTGTTTAATGGCATATCAAACCTTGGTGGGTCATTTAATACCAGTGTAAGAATAGTTCAAAGTTATATATCTTATTATAATGAGATTGTATGTTTGTCTGTCTGTACCGAAATCAAATCACTACTCAAGTCACAATTCCCTTAGTTATTGACGTCACATTCACCATGAATTTATTTTTATTTAAACCTCAATTATTGATAAAATTGTTTTACATTATTAATACCGTTATCCATATCTACATACTACAACATACAATTATATTTATATATACAAAAAATAGCGGTTTACAGTGTGAAGGGAAGGCTAATTTGCATATTGATATTTAAAATGTGATTTTAATAAATATGTGCTTAGTATTATTGATTTTCAACTGTTTGGTTTTATTTTAATGAATATAAGCAAAAATATCTTCAATGAATCTTAAATGAAATCCATTAACAAGAAAAATAACTGTCATTTTATTCTTTACTTCCTCTTTTACTAAAACTTAAATGAGGAAAAATAACAATGAAGATGAGAGTGATGGAAGAGTAAGTTTCAGTTGTCCATTTTTTATTATACTCCCTCCTGTTTTTTTTTATCTGCTATTAACTGATTTAGTTTCATTAGCCTTTCTATTAATATGATATTTTATTACATTAAAACTTAAATACTTGCACCCGGAGGGTGCATATATTTGCTAGTACTTTGAATATACAAAACTCTGACGAAGGTTAACAGACAAAACATTTAATGTAATACAGCACATGGATATGACGAGATACAAGTACATAGGTAAAAGGGTACATAAACAAGGAGTACATAAATAAAGATGAAAACACATTCATGAATGGTACAAGATAACATATAAAAGTACAGACTAGGGATAGTCCATGCTGTGTGAAGAACTTACAGTAATGTAAGTGGGCCAAAAGCCCCAACGAGAAGGAGTAGACCGTATCTACTCCATGTGGCTCGTAGTTACTGGAACAGGAAAAGAGAGAGAAGCCTTTTGAACCAGCCGCTTAAATACTAATTCCCCTAGGGGCACCAGCAAACTAAACGGGCAGACAACTCTCCCAGGCAAATACGAAACTAACACTACACCAGCATAGTCTTGAAAGATTCATAGCGATAGTTTAAAGAAAATTTTAAACTAAATTTTTTATAAATACATTTTTCTATTTAACCCATACGTGGGACCCTAACAGGTACTACCATCTTGGTCAGAGTGTTTGGTTTGGTTTGTGGCATATCAAACTTTGGTGGGTCATTTAATCCGGCAAAGTCTTGAAAGTCTTCATAGCGATAATTTCAAAGAAAATTTTTAAACTCAATTTTTTTTATAAACATAATTTCTATTTAACCCATACATGGGATCCTAACAGGTACTACCACTCTGGTCAGAGTGGACCTGCAGCAATGGTGATGAAGGAGTGCTACACATCTCCGGAACTGGAACCTCACCATCAGATAGATGAAGACTCCACGCGACAAGTTCTAGCACATATGATAAAAGTGTGGGGGGCTTGCTATATGGACTAAGGGCTGGGACAATCATATAGGTGCTAGCACTTGACGTGACCAGCCGACTGATCAGAGGGGGCTCTCCAACCACCAGTCTAGCCTAAGTAAGGCGCAAGTGGACAGTTGCTTGTCAAACTGCTCATCTACAGGATTCATTCCTTAAGCATCACAGGTCAACAGGTGGCTTAATTGAGGGATCTTACACTCTGTAGAGGTGCAGTCGGTGTACTCTAAAGCCCGCTAACAGGGCTCCACTCCAGGTCAAAGTAAACCTAGAAGTAATAACAATAAAGGGGTACTCTAAAAGGGCCGGGTTAGCTCAGTCGGTAGAGCATTCGGCTAGAAAACGGAGTTTTAGTTGATACCGGCCCTCGCCAACTCACGTATGAGTAGCACAGGATCTGTGCAGTAAAGTAAGGAGCTGATGGTAGGTGTGCTGCTCCACCTCAGATGCAAATCATTTCTAGTGAAAAGGGGATTGGGTAATTTATGAGGAAGTGCGTCCCGGTTTCCTGCTTCAAAATTGCTACCGCGGTGACTATCAAAATACAACCCAGCTCGTCGTAATCTTGTTTATTTATCGTAATTTGTCGTAATTCTTGTTTAGATATGAAGATGGATATATAGTTTGGAATAGACCGAGATAGATAGATAAACAAACAAAAATAATATAGATGATATGAACAAATGGAGATAGATATTTTCGACAAGTAAATGTATTGGGGGGGGTCGCATCTTTTTTGGTCGTAATTCTTGTTTATATTAAACTAAAAAGACAATTAAACAAATATGAAAAAAAAAAATCTTAGTATTTAAAGTAAATAGATAAATATGAACAAATTGAGATAGATAGATAGATAGATATGAAGATGGATAGTTTTAATAGACAGCTGGATTGTTATTTTAATAGTCACCGGTAGCAATTTTTGATGCAGGAGACCGGGACGCACTTCCTCATAAATTACCGGGGATTGACTCCTGTATGGCTTACCAACATTAGGCTGCCCGACGACTTTTACTATAGTTCCCAGAGCTCCAGAATTGGCCTTAAAACAAAGTACTTCAATGTCAACCCAGGATACTACTTCTCTTGGGTGGGGGATCTCGATGCTCTGCTTAGGATGTGAGATTTCTAGATGAAAGAAAAAAAAACCAACTTACCTCTTGACTTGAGTTCAGCATGTAAACTGTATAATCCTTCATGACCAATAAGATGAGACAGGTAATGACCAGGCTGAGGGAGAGAGAGTGAGAGACAGAGGAGGGAGTTTTAAATAAATAAATAAAATTTCAAAGTTAAAAAAAAAATTCAAAGTTATAAAAAAAAGAAAAAAATAAGACTAATTTAGTCGTCAGATAAATAAAATGTGAATTCTTTCAAGCTATTGGTTGGTGAGTTGGATTTTATGGCATCTCACTCCTTGTTGGGTTATTTAATGCCATAAGGGCAATAGAGTTGGAGCAACCATATAGGTGTCTGGGCTTGACGTGATCAGCTGCTGATCAGAGGGGGGTCCTTTCAAACAACTGTCTAGCCTAAGTAAGGCATAATGTGAACAGTTGCTAATCATTAAACTGCTCATCTATCAGGATTCAGTCCTTAAGCATCACAGGTCAGAACATTAACCTTCTCAGAACATTAACCTTCTCAGAATACCTCCAGACATAACTCTAGACTGTACAGGACGTGCAACCAACGAATACCCTCCGTCAGGCATCTGATTCTGAACATCTTGCTGCCCTGGAATGGATTCGTTGAAACTTCGTCGTCTGGCAACTGAGCTGGTAAACGCTCATAAGGTCATTAATCATCTTAACACAGCAACCTTGAGCACCTTTTTAATCTCCATGTTTCTAACACACACGTGGGCATGCCTACAAACTCAGAAAACTGCATTGCTCACATAACTTTCGGAAACATTTCTTCACGCTCAGAATTGCGGAAGCATGAATAAGCTGTCCACGTATGTTATAGGCTGCTGAAACACTGAATCTTTCAAAGCCTCCATGCTTCCTGTAGTCAGTAACACTGTGCCTGATGCCCCTCTCCACACACATATGCACACACGCGCACACATACATGCATAACAGGTGGCTTAATTGGGGGATTTTTACCACTCTGTAGAAGTGCAGTCTGTGTATTCTTAAGCCCCAGTCCACAGGGCTCCACAGCCTACATGAGTATAAAAGCACATAAAATAAATAAATAAATAAAATAGGTAAAATTATACTTACGTTTGATGTATAGTAAGGTTGCAGATCAGGGATCGGCCAAGTGATGGCTAATTTCGAATGTCTTTAACAGGCACGGCGGATATCTTTCTCTAGAAGAAAAAGAAAAATGATTTTAAAAAAATATATTAAATAAATAAATAAATAATACTATTTCTCTGAATGTTTGAGATGAGGCTTGAAGATTAGTATTATCTGCGTTATTCGGACTATTGTCCCCATCTTCATTGTTATTTGTACAACGTTTCGGCCGATATACCCTCGGCCTTCTTCAGGTATTTCTTGTCGGACTTGGGAACCTTCTTTTTCGAATTGGGAACTTTCTTGTCGTATTCAGGAGCCATCACGGAACTTTGAACCTAACCCTTTATTTATTCCACGGGGGATTCCTATCTCATTCTGCTAACCATAGCTGGGGTAGGAGTTGTGTTATTAATTATTTTTTAACTGCTTTCACTCAAGATTGAACTCGGTTCCAGAGATAACTGTCACTTAGAATTGTCTTAACCTAACTACCTTATCCACTAGGCCATGTGTCCATTCCGTGATGGCTCCCGATTACGACAAGAAAGTTCCTGAGTTCAAAAAGAAGGTTCCCGAGTCTGAGAAGGTTCCCAGTCTGACAAGAAATGCCAAATATACTACCAAACATCACCAGGAGAAAAATTTTTTTTGAAAATCTATACCACCAAAAATAATCTATTGGTACAATATTTAGCCAAAAGAAAAAACAATTTATATATATATATATAAGATATATATATTCATACAAAACAGCCAGTGAATTTTGGTAAAGAATTATTCGGTGTGTAGAACATCATACAGACTGTTTCAACTTTATTAAGTCTCATCAGCGATATTCTTTACCGAAATTCACTTGTCATTATTATCTTCTATAGTTATCGAATTTTATGCGATATACGCATTGTAATTGCCTTCAAGCAAAAATATAAATATACACTTTATTCAACAATGCTTCTAAAAAAAAAAAACAAAAAAAAAAACATCCAATAATATAATATAATATATATATTATATATATAATATTATATATATATATATAAAACCAAAAGATGTCAACTTACCTTTACTTGGTCACATCCACATGGATGTTCCAACCATTCTGGAATAGCTACATTCTTGTTAATGACTTTCTCAAATAAAGGAACAACCATAGCAGTCAATTCATCCAACGTTTTCTGGAAAACAAAATAAAATGGCAGATCAATAAATAAAAGAAGAGAAAAAAAAAAAAAAAAAAAAAAAAAAAAGTCACTGTGTTGGAATATTTTGGATATATTTTTAGAAATGCATTTTTTTTTTACTATAATGATAATTTTTTTGCCACAATTATATGGTATCTAGGATTCCTATCTGACACTAATGATTCGCAAGAAATTATATAGTTTTGACTATCAGATGATAATAATAATTCTTGTTAAAAAAAAAGGTTAAATGGTATCAAGTATTCCTATCTAACACCAATAATTTGAAGGGAATTATTATATAGTTTCAACTATCTGATTATAATAATCCTTAATAAAAACAAAAGATTGGAACTTAAGTAATTATTCTTAATACAAATATTTTTTGCACAGTTAAATGGTTTCAAGTATTCCTATCTAACATTAATAATTATGTAATAGTAATAATAATAATTTGTTTGCACACAGTTACATGGTTTACTAAGGGTGCAAAAGTAGGTATACATTTATAAAAAACAAAAAAAACACATACAATACTCATTGCATTTATTAAACAAACAAATGTTACATAAACGTTTAATAACATTAATTATTTTATTATAATAACATGTTAATTATTAGTCACAATTAAATATGGCTAATGACACCAACATTTTACAAATGAGGATACTTAAGATAATATCTTATTATAATGGAGATTGTGTGTTTTTTGTCTGTAACCGAAACTATATTACTACTCAAGTAACAATTCCCTTTATTATTTACGTCACATTCTCCATGATTTTATTTTCATTTAAACCTCAATTATTAATAAAATTGTTTTTAGATTATTAATACTGTTGATCATATCTACATACTAACAATATGCAATTGTATTTATATATAACAAAATAGCGGTTTGTAGTGTGAATGGGAAAGTTAATTTGCATATTGATATTAAAAATTTGATTTTAATAAATATGTGCTTAGTATTATTGATTTCTAATTTTTTGGTTTTATCTTAATGAATATGAGCAAAATCTCTTCAATAAATCTTAACAGAAATCCATTAACAAGAAGAAATAACTAATATTATTCTTTACTTCCTATTTTAACTAAACAGTTAAATTAGGAAAATTTAACAATGAAAGACGGGAGTAAGGGAAAATGATGGAATAGTTTCAAAGTTGTTCTATTTTTCAATCATACCCCCTCTGTTCCAAATCTTTTTATCTACATTCTTATTCAGTTTCATTAGCCTTTCTAATTTAACATGATATTTTATTATATTAAAACTTAAATACTTGCACCGGAGGGTGCATATATTTGCTAGTGCTACTAATTTCATCTGTGTGATACTGTGTGATACCTACTTTTACAAAACCCCCACCCTCCCTGTATATACTTTTGTAAAGAGATGACTATACAAGGTGTCCAGAATGTCCTGCTACAGGTTGAAAATGTATCAACAAAGATGGCGGTCATGAAGTTGAAGTGCAACAATAAAAAAATACATCAGTAAAAAAAATTTTAAAAACCTTAAGAGTTGAACTTTTTTGTTTTTCATGAAAACGTTTTTTTAATTTGTACAATGTGAGTTATTGAAGGTTCCATTTTAACTCTTAACGTCCTATACCGCCTCATTCCACCCGTCCAGAAGTCACATTTATTTTCCTAATCTACCCCAAATGATAGCCCTTGTTTAAATGTAATATTAATTATTTAGAAGTCTTTAATTTAAGGAAAATAGCAGGTACTTTAAATGAAAAGGCCATTTTTAGCCATTTTTTTGATAAATGGGGCTCTGGACTTGGAAATTCTCAACAGGATGTTAAGAGTTAAAGGCATATCAACCCCTAATGGATTATTTAATACCAAATGATTATCATCAAAACTATATGTTTAACATTCCATTGCAATATATTTTAAATCTTACTTAGGGGCCAGTTTAACTCATTTGATAAATCCTTAGAGGAATAGGGCTCTGACTTAGAAAATTCTCAACAGGATGTTAAGAGTTAAAACTGTTCCAAGACTTTGTGGGCACCCTGTACAACGATTGTAGCCAGAAGCATAGCAAATAAAAGTTATTATAGCTGTTGAACCAATAATCTGTTCATATATATATATGTACAGAGAGAGACTAGAAAAAACCCATTGAGCTCAGGTTAGATTTTTGGGAAAATCACAATAATATTTCGTCAATTTAAAGTATTTTTTTTAACATTTCTTAATTTAGGAGTATATTTTAATAAGATTAACTGTTTAAAATGATTTTTCTTATATATATATATATATATATATATATATATATATTATTTTTCAATTTTTATTTTTATATATTCTTAAATTTTCTTAGATATTTTTAATTTTCTTATATATGTATATTTTTTCATTTTAATTTTTGACTTAAGGCTGATTTTTAGAAAAAGCTATATCTGTGGGTGATATATGATATATAACTCAACTGATTAATATTAAGACATCTGTCTTTATGATATAAGAGTTATTTCTTAAAATAAAGAACTTTTTTTTTTTTTTTAAATTATGGGGGGGGGGGGGCGGAATCTACAAACAAAAATTAAGAATAATTCTAATAATATTTCTGACAAAAAAACCTATTTCAAAAATGAATTTATTTATAAATGAAGTATGAAAGATAGTACAGCTAAAAATTTCATTCAAATTGGACAATTACCTGATTTTAATAATTTTGAATAAAAAAAAAAAAAAGAAAAAAGAAAAAAGAAATAGTAATAACCTTTACCCAAGACAGCAAGACACATAATATTTGCTGAAATAGAATTTCTCATGGAATTTAAATGAAAAGGCCATTTGATAAATCCTTAGAGGAATAGGGCTCTGACTTAGAAAATTCTCAACGGGATGTTAAGAGTTAAAACTGTTCCAAGACTTTATGAACACCCTGTACAACGATTGTAGCCAGAAGCATAGCAAAATAGTTTTTAAAAAAAGCAAAATATATATATATCATTTGGTTGTAGTAAAGTAGTTTACTAATAAAAGATATATCTAAAAAAAAAAAAAAATTTTTTTTTAAATTTAAAAATTGGTTGACATTTATNAGAGATGTTATATGGCCGTAAAACAAAACAAACAAAAACAAAATTATCTGGCCCACTTGGAAAAACGTTTGGTGATCCTATAGAAGGAGGAAAAATAGAGGGGGGAAAATAGATATTTGAGTCAACAAGTTCCTGCTGAGGGGGACCAAAAAGAAGAGTGTCACCGTCTTCTCGCAGGCCAAACTTTTCTTTGGTCAACACAGTCTTCGTCTTCACAGCAGCTGAAAAGTCCATGTCGTCAAAATAATCTTTTCTGACTGGCCAGGTCTCAACGTAACCGAATGCTTCTCTGCCATGCTCTACTCTCTTGGTTTTATGGGCATATTACCCAAACATTCGTGCATATCAGTCGAGCCTCGGTCCTCCAGTGCCTAAATGCATTTGTTTTTTGCATGCGGGAGGACGCTGGGTTTGATCCCGGTAGGCAAGACAATGTCTTGCTCTTTTTCCTTTCTCATTCTCCGTCACAGACTCCCTGGGAGTAGAAAAATAATCTACTATCATAAAACATAAACGTGTATTTGTATGTTTGTTTTTTTGTCTGTAATACAATTGAATAATCTAAAAAGATTCAAAGACATTCACATTTATAACATGAATAATGGAAAGCCAAGTCTTGATAAAAGATTTTAAAAAGTTTGAATATTTTTCATCTAGTTAATCTACTTTAATTGTAGATAATTTTATGGGTTATGAGCCAGTCATCTGTTAAGTACTGAAGGGTGCAAGGCTATGAGCCGAGTCCATCTGTGGAGTGCCGAAGGAGGGTGTTAGCTACACTACAACACATACAAAGAACAGATACTGCATTGTTTAACCATAGCTAGGAAGTGAAAAATAGAGCCAGTCCATCTGGTAGAGTGCTGAAGGGGTGTTAGCTACTCTAAACACATACAAAGACCCAGATACTTGGCATTGTTACCATAGCTAGGAAAGTGAAAAATAGAGCCAGTCTATCTGGTAGAGTGCCGGAGGAGGGGTTACCTACCCTAACAACACATGGAAAGATAAATTTGTTTTACATCTTTTTCTCAGTTTTGTTTTGTCTGCAAGTATTGAAACACAATAATAATGTATATGTCCGCCGGAAAGACGGAGATTCCGGCAAGAGGGAGAAAATAAAAATATATTTTAAAAAAGAAAGAGAAAGCGGAAGAGAGGGTTTCCGGTCAAGGAAGCCAGGGAGAAGATAAAGAAATATATAACAAATCTCCGTTATCAGATCAAAAGATAAAAAATGCGGAGGCATATCTATCATATAAGGCGAGAAGATTCGAGCGGACAGACGCCAGCGCAGCAGCCAAAAGGACACATCTTCATGTCTCTCCGTCAGCAAACACCCCTCGGGCACTCATTGTGAACACTTGCGCTCTTCGCCAGCGCGCGCGACATTTCATTGTGAAGCCTGCGCCTTTACCACCACACACAACTGAAGAAAATAAAGAAGGGTCCTATTTTGAGTACATACGTATCTGTTGTTTATTGAAGTCAGTAGTCGGTAGTAGCTGACTACTACATAACTTCGCTACGTGGACCATATAGTACCGCACAATGACTACTTACTTTACACAATTAGAGTTAGTGAAGAAGGCCACTACGTAACAATAATGAGGCCTATTTCTCTGAATTTTTAGATGAGGCCTAATAATTAGAATTATTTGAATTAATTCAGACTATTGATCCTCATCTTCATTGCTTCTTGTACAACGTTTCGGCCGATGTCCTCCGGCCTCTTTTCAGGTATTTCTCGAATCCAACAAGAAAATACCTGAAGAAGGCTGGAGGGCACATCGACTGAAACGTTGTACAGATAACAATAAGGATGAGGACAATAGTCCCAATAAATTCAAATAATGGCAGCCCATACTTGTTATTTTTTTTTTCAATTATCCAGCCGACCGTGAAAAAAATTTGTTGATCCCTGTTTTAAGTGTGTTTTTTTTTTTTTTTTTTTTTTTCTTTTCTTCTTCTCTTCTTAACAGATGCCCGTTCATTGAGTAACTTTAATGCTGAGCAGCCTCACCAACACGCCATCTATTACATGTTTATGTTAATGAATGAACATTTGGAGTAAAGATCAACTCTTAGAAGCTGTTGAAGGTTGTGGATTTTTATTTAAGAGAAAAATATTTTTGTCTGACTATAAATCTTATCCTCTGCTAAATTCATTCTACCTACTGGCAAGAAGATGCACCCACTGGCTGTATGTATTTAGGTTTTAATGTAATGAAATATACTAGCAGAACCTGTGGATTACCACTCTGTGATAATTTAATTATTACAATGTTTGATGTTTATTAAGAGCTATTGCTAAATACTTCAATATGTAAAAGTATAATAATCTTGATTTAACTCTCTCTCACTCTTTTTCTCTTTTTTCTATATCCTTTTTGTTTGTTCTTTTTTTAATTATTTCTTTCTTGTCTCTGTACTTCATTCTTTTCTTTTCTTTTTTTTTTCCTTTATTTCTTTCTTTTTAAATTTTTCGGTAATCTGAACATTAGCTACATAAGAGAGTAAACCTCCCCTTGTTTATTTCAGTTTGGGGAAGCCATATGTTTGGTTGGCCATTTTCATTTCACTGTAATCAATACAAATGCATGTTTATACATGAAAATATCATAAAATGGTGTTCTTGATAACAATTAAGTTCATTTCAAATAATGCGCAAGCACAATTAAAAACATTTTATGATATTCTTGTGTTAAAATATGCAGTTGTATTGATTACGGTGAAATTAACATGGCTGACCAAACATATTGGCTTCCTCAAGTGAAATAAACAAGGGGAGGTTACTCCTCATTTAAGTAGCTAATGTTCAGATTACCCTCTTAAAAACTAATAAACTAATGTTCCAATTTGATGTTTCTTGATAGTTTTTGTGGCTTTCATGATAATAATACAGGGATAAAAATGGCCGATCAAAACAAGGGGAGGTTACTCTCATTTATGTAGCTAATGTTCAGAATTACCATTTTTTTCTTTGTCTTTTCTTTCTCTTTTTAACATTTTGTTTTTCCTTTGCAGATATTAACATGTGAACAATTACAGGCTTTCATTCCCTTCTTTTGTCTAAAATGTACATAGAAGGTTTGGTTTATGGAAATACCACAAAAGAAGTAAGTAGCATTTACACTATAATCCAATCACACTAATTTGTTGGGGTTGATGAAAGAAAAGTTATGAATTTTGGACCCATAGAAAAAATAAAGTTACTTGGTCCCAACATCCTTTTATTTAAATAAACATAAAAATTTGGTAAATAAAACCTATTTTCATTTGAATAAATATATCTCTCCATTTCTCTGTGATTAAATAAAAAATATTTAATATCAAAATGTGTCTTTCATATTAAAACATGTCTTTCGCTTAAAGTTTTTAAAACTTAAAAAAAATTCCTATTGAATTAACAACAACATGAAATAACTAAATTTAAAAAATTAAAATCGGAAACTATTTTAGTATAAAAACATGCCTTTGGGTTGTAAATATACATGAACAAACTTTTAAAAAAAATCTTACAGTGAAATTCTAATGCAAAACAATCTGTTTGTAAACAAACAACCGGGAGTTTATGGTGAAAAGCAAAAGGTGTTTCCTTTCAAAACAGCTCCCAGCTAGGGTGCCTATTAATTACTTGGTCCCAAATTTTTCATCATGTTTGTAATTTTCGGTGCAAAATAATTGGTATAGTATTTTTTCTTTTGTAGCTAAAGTTAATATTATGAATTGTCAAATTTGTACATTGACTATACAGTCAGAAATTTATTGTTGGTAAATGTAGTGTGGTCACAGCGCCATAAAAGGCTTAAGTTGTGTATTTGTAGGAGGGTTAGCTAGTGGGTTTACACACGGACAACAACATTCACATAGTGCATTCCCTGTTACATAATTGTTAGTACCCTAATACTTATTTACAGTAGTGTAGAAACCAAAAATGGCTTTTATAAGTTGCAGCCGGCGGCCTTGAAGGATTGAGTGACAAGGCTTGACTCATTCTGATCCTCCTTCCAGTGGATACCGTGAGAATCGATGGAGAAGACCCTCTTCCGGTTTAGATTAGAAAAGAGTTTTTTAGTCAGTATCGGCCAAACCATGAAAGTGGTAAGTCGTGTTAAGTGCACACCTGACTCAAATCTGTGCAGGTAGTCTGGTGGGGATTTCGGAATAAAATATGATCTAAAGCAGATCAAAGTCTTTGGTAGTTTTTAGATAATAACCCATGACACAGGGCTTCTGATAAAGAGAAATCCTCAATGGAAGACCAGACACGAAGTCCAGACGCTAGAAGAACGTAAGATACCAAAGATGAGCAGAAGAATAATAGAAGTAAAGAGAATATACACACACCCACCCCCCCCCGGAAAAAAAAAGAAACCTATGAAAGAATAGTGAGTTGCAGAATAGTGAGTCGCTCGCTTCGTGGGGTTTGTTTTTTTTGTTTTTTGTTTTTTTTTTTTCAGAGAAACTTTCAAAGTATTTTATCGGCATTTCTTTTCTATCCAGAAAGCCTTGGATATTCTGTCCATGATGGAGAACACTTTACTAGAGAAGGGAGTGAAGCCACTTCCTCGGAGTCAACAAAAATGGTACAGAGAACATCAATTGCTCGATGGTAAGTCAATTTAGATTAACCTTCTTTCCTAGGGTAATAATTTCCTTTCCATCTAATAATTGCCTATTCTTAAATTTATTTCCCTAATAATTACTAAGCCTTAATAATTTCCTATTTATCCTAATAGTCGCTCGATGGTAAGTCAATTTAGATTAATTTTAAAAAAATCTTGTTACAATTTTATGGGCCCCAAGCAAGAGCTCCAAGCAAGAGCGGTTGTCCAGCAGAAATCCTTGGTAAAGAATCATTGCATTCCTTGGTGCTCCTCAGTATTGCAAGTCCTTCGTCAATGATTGCAAATGGACTGTCTCTGCATCAGTGATTAAGTAGTCAACCAGCCACGCATTAGGTCAGTTGATTGGCTGAGGTTTAAACCATGTGACCGCGCCTAGTCTATAAATTTAAGTGGTGTATTGTAGCACACCTTATATAAGGAAATAATCCAACACATATACTACAATCGAAACAAAGATATATATATAAGAAGTCTACATATTTCTGGAGCACTTCTCACAATAATACCCGTACAATCTGAATCCCAGCTGCATAACCTGATTTATATTTGAAGATATCTAAAAATTAAAATATTACCAGGATTTTCCTCCTCTTCCCAGGCGATGGTGGGCAAGCGCTTCTAGTGTGTGTATATATATATATATATATATATATATATATATATATAGTAATTAACAACAACCCACTTGTCTAGCAGAAATCATTGATAAAGAATCCTTTGGTTGTTCCTTGATTTTCTCAGTATTACAATTTCCTTGTCAAATGAATGTCTGTCAGTATCGGTGCTCAAGTAGTCAATTTCCTTTCTATCTAATAATTGCCTATTCTTAAATTTATTTTCTGAATAGTTTCCTATCTTGAATAGTTCCTATCTTGAATAGTTTCCTATCTTGAATAGTTTCCTATCTTGAATAGTTTCCTATCTTAGTTTCTATCTTGAATAGTTTCCTATCTTGATAGTTTCCTATCTTGAATAGTTCCTATCTTGAATAGTTTTCCTATCTTGAATAGTTTCCTATCTTGAATAGTTTCCTATCTTGAATAGTTTCCTATCTTGAATTTTCCTATAATTTCAAATCCTAAAACTACACAAAAAATATTTGTATGAACATACAATGAATACAATTCCCTAACCCCTAGGCATAGAATAGCCCTAAATGTGTTGCCATTAAAACCAACCAATCAATTCTGTCTTGGTAAATTCAGCTTCAATTTTAATTTTTGAACATGCATTATATTATGTGTGTGTATGATTTAACAGGTCCCAATTATTGTGAGCACTCCAATGTTACATCAAGGTCTTTAATTTTTTAATATTTTTTTTTGTTCATTTAAAAAAAAATTTTTTTTTTTGTTCATTTTTTAAAAAAAAAAAATTTTTTTTTATTGTTCATTTAAAAAAATTTTTTTTTATTCATTTTTAAATTTTTTTTTTTTTTTTTCATGTTTTTTTGTTCGTATTTTGAAAGACACATAATAGGTGACACCATAATATTTGGCATCCCGGGTGACAGTTCATGTTGCCAGTACCTGTGCTGTTTTCCTTTTCCTTTTATTACCTATTTCTTCCCACCTGCTCATTTTCTGTTGTTGATCTCGCTAATCTATTTCTTGCAGGTGATCATTACGTATACAAGGTGCCCCAAGATGTGTGGAACAGTTCATCAGTTGAAATTTACCTTCAGACAGGGGTACAGAGTACCGAGACGAACATGGTGTTGGAACTCTTCTGCCAGGTCATCAAAGAAATTTGCTTTACTGTATTGCGGACTCAAGAACAATTAGGTATACCTTCATTAATTATTTTTTCCATAATTTGATAAGGTTTAGATTGTTACAATTATATGAGCCATGGAATACAGTGATGAAAGGAGAACATGGTCAGAAATTACTTTGAAAAAAATTGATTAAAAAGTTAAAAAATTTAAAAAAATATTTGAATACCCATTAAGAATGAATGAGACAAAATATCTTCAGCATAAAATAACCAACAAGGGTTGACATGCTGTTAAGTACACCCATCGTTTCAACGCTATACAGCGCTTTTCATCAGAGATACCAAAGAAAGATGAGAGGGTACATATAAGACTTCAACATATATATCTTATTATAATGGAGATTGTGTGTTTTTCTGTCTGTAACCGAAACTATATTCCTACTCAAGTCACAATTCTCTTAGTTATTGACATCACATTCTCCATGATTCTATTTTTATTTAAACCTCAATTTCTAATAAAATTGTCTTACATTATTAATATTAATATTAATATCTACATACTGACAACATACAATTATATTTATATATACAACAAAATAGCAGTTTACAGTGTGAACGGGAAGGCTAATTTGCATATTAATATTAAAAAATCGAATTTAATAAATATGTGCTTAGATTTATTGATTTCTAACTGTTTGGTTTTATTTTAATGAATATAAGCAAAAATCTCTTCAATGATTTTATTCTTTACTTCCTCTTTTAACTAAATACTTAAATTAGAAAAAATAACAATGAAAGACGAGAGTGATGGAAGTAAGTTTCAGTTATTCCATTTTTTATTATACTCCCTCTGTTTCAAATCTTTTTATCTGTATTCTTATTTAGTTTCATTAGCCTTTCTAATTTAATACAATATTTTATTACATTAAAATTTAAATACTTGCAACCGGAGGGTGCATATATTTGCTAGTATTTATAACATAACGTTTAATTCAAATTTGTAGGCTGGGAGGATCATGATACGGACGCCGACAGGCTAGGATTTATAATGTCATTTGGCGGAATTATTTCTTCAAATCTTTTTACAGCTGATTCATTTTCTGTATTAATGACTATTCTGGGTATTATTTCTTTATGTGGCATTCTGGATCATGGTAACTTTCTTCTTGGGAAACATTTTTTTCTTTCCCTCCCCCCACGAGATGTTCGCTGACCGGGTCTCGAGTACTAACTGCTACTAATGCTAGGGATCGCTTTCTTCCCCCAAAACGTGACGTCACCTTTCTCTCGGTAGGTTTGGCGTACGTGAGTAAAGCGGCAAGTGTAGTATCTCGGCTACGTGCCATGACTAAGCAGTTTTTCACTTGGGGTCAAATTCTGTGATTCTCAGCTTTGGCGTCAGAGAGTCTCTAAGAATATTCTAAAAAGTTCTAAATTGTTGATCCTTTGATTAAACAAAGCCAAAAAAAAAAATTTTTTTTTTTTAAATTTCTATTTTAATTTCCATTTCTTAGACTAACATGGATCTGTTTTTTTTTGTTTTTTTTGTTTTTGTTTTCCAGGTTACCTTGTTCACAGTGGTGTCCGCAGATCACGTGGTGTCCAAGGAATGATTCTCCTTGTCCAAACTGACCACTCAGCTGACCATGTTGAGGGAAGAATGGAAGCTTTCTTACATTCCGTTGCGGTAAATATTATTTCTCTCTTACCATCAGCTGCCATATTTTATTTTTGTTTTATCCACTGATCACGGATTACATATGACGGGTGTGGGGGGCTGAAAAGTTTCATGTTTTGGGCCAATTGTTGAATAATAGATTAGAAGTATTAGTACAAAATAAAAAAACGCCCTCCGGGCGATGTAAAAATAGATTTTTGAAACATTGCCTGAGGGGTGGGAGTAAAAAAATTTCAATGTCAGCGAGTTTGTACCCTAAGTAAGTAAAATCATCAAATTCATTAAAGGATTAAAAAAATAAAACAATTTGAAATCTAAACTTTATGATATGACGATTTTGGGTAATGTGATGTAAGCAGTGACGTAGTTTTTGTTACAGACAAAAAACGGAAGCGAATCTCCATTATTAATAGATTTATCATTTGGTAAGTAGTGTAGATAATTTAAAAAGATACAATAGAGACTGTTTATGTCAGATGGGTTTGATTGACGGGCTTTGATCATGGGATCAATTAGATAACTTTTTACTATGAAAATGCATTGGCAATGATTTTTAGTATGAAAATGCATTGGAAATGATTTTTACTATAAAATATATTGGAAATGATTTTTACTATTAAAATGCATTGGACAATGATTTTTACTATGGAAATGCATTGGACAATGATTTTTACTATGGAAATGCATTGGACAAATGATTTTTTTTTACTATAAAAATGCATTGGAAATGATTTTTTACTGTGAAAATGTATTGGGAAATGATTTTTACTATAAAAATGCATTGGACAATGATTTTTTACTGTGAAAATGCATTGGGAAATGATTTTTACTATAAAAATGCATTGGGAAAGACAATTAGTTTCCTTAAAGATATGTTAGAATTGCTTTGATAAACATATTAAATGAATTTAAGTTTCAATTGAAATTGTTTTTCTTATCTTGAAGGAATATTTAAATAATCTAACAGATGAAGAAGTACAAATGCATATTAAAGCCCTGGCAAGTAAACGATTGGAAGTGCCCAAAAAATTGACCACACAGAACTCCAAATATTGGGTTGAAATCACATGTCAAATGTACAATTTTGATCGAGGTAAGAACTCCCTTTTTCTATTTCTCAGGGTAATTTTCACCTTTAGTTGGCTAAATTCCTAGCAAATAAGGCAATTAAAGTAACCTTGACTTTCACTTTGAAACAAGCCGGTAGCCATTTTGAAAGTCTCTGTGCGAAATAAACAAATCTTAGAAACTTTTTCGAAAACAATACAACTGCATGCATTAACACAAAAATATCATAAAATGTGTTCTTAATGACAATTAAGTTTATTTCAGATAATTTTATGCTAGGAATTTAGCCAACTGACTTTCACCTTGAAACAAGCCGGTGACCATTTTGAAAGTCTCCGTGCGAAGTAAACAAATCTTAGAAACTTTTTTAACACAAAAATATCATAAAATGTGTTCTTAATAATAATAAAGTTTATTTCAGATAATGCGCATGCACAATTTTATGCTAGGAATTTAGCCAATTATAGGTGAAAATTAGCTTTCTCTGAATGTTTGATATGAAACTTGAGGATTACTATTATCTACGTTATTTGGACTATTGTCCTCATCTTCATTGTTATCTGTACAACGTTTTGGCAGATATGCCCTCCAGCCTTCTTCAGGTATTTCTTGTCGGACTCGGGAACCTTTGGACACATGGCCTAGTGGATAAAGGAGTTAGGTTAAGACAGTTCTAAGTGACAGCTATCTTTAGATTGCAGGTTCAATCCTGATCAAGGGCAGCAGTAACATAGAATAATAATTAACACAGCTTAACGCCTCTACTCCAGCTATGGTTAGTGGAATGAGAACAGGATACCCCCGTGGATTGAATAAAGGGTTAGGTTCAAAGTTCCGTAATGGTTCCTGATTACGACAAGAAGGTTCCCGAGTCCAAAAAGAAGGTTCTCGAGTCCGATAAGAAATACCTGAAGAAGGCTGGATGGCATATCGGCCGGAACATTCCTTTTTTTTTTCTGCTTGTGACATAACATGAATAAAGAAAAAGACCTGTGACTAATTATATTGTGACAAGCTAAGTACACAATGTGCTGATGTAGATTTGGCCTGTTGCACACCTGAAATAACCAGTAAACACTTACTTCACAAACAGAAGATTATTAGAGCATTTAATAATTAGCATTTAATAATTAGTATTTTTATATTTTTTAGTATTTTTATATTTTTTAGTATTTTTATATTTGTTATTTTTTAATATTATTTAATATTTTTTAGTATTTTTATATTAATATATTTAATATTTTTAGTATGTTTTTTTTTTTTTTTAATAAATGAATATCAATTTCAAGCTGTTGAATTAACCTTTAATCATTAGATACTCAAAATAGTTTTAAAAATGTGTTAAAAACAGAAATTGAGTAATAAAACTGTAGCGATTGTCTACCCCTGTTTGCATTGATGTGGGGTCGAGAAGGGTTATCTTCCTTTTGCTACCAGGTTTTCGCCAGCTTTACGTCTTATATCCCTATGTTAAAAAGATCTGGTGTTAAGTCCTACATTCTTTACATATGTTTAAGTATCTGTTCACTATGTATTTCTGTACCTTTGTTATGAGTGTATGTATTCCTGTCTTGTATGTATTTCTCAAGTGCTCACAAATTAAAGACAATGTTTGTTATTATCTTATAACTTCTTTGTCGGATTAATTTATGTACACATATGTACCCATGTTGGAAGGTTATTTTCAACCTTCTAACTTTACATCTTATAACATCATTTATGACACTACATGGCCGAGAAAAAGCATATTTATAAGAAAACATTAAAGACATAGAAAGACTGAAAAAAAAAAACTATATTCATGTGAAGTATGTGGTACAGATTTCTACATTAGCTGTTAATATCTTTTATGGCATTTTTCTACTTGGTACCACATGGACCGGTCAGTCCTGAAGTGAACAGTTCTACTAAAATTCTACATTCATTTTAAACAAAGTTAGAATTTTTCTAATGTAAGAGAGAAAACTTTAATCACTTTCTTGGTGCATGTGGTGAAGGTTACAAATTTACTTTGAAAAGTCCTATCGGAATAATTTATGTACACACATGTATCCACGTTGGAAGGTTACTCTGAGCCTTCCAATTTGTTAAAAGAACTTTACGTCTTATACACCTATGTTAAAAAGATCTTGTGTTAAGTCCTACATTCTTTACATATGTTTAAGTATCTGTTCACTATGTATTTCTGTACCTTTGTTATGAGTGTATGTATTCCTGTCTTGTATGTATTTCTCAAGTGCTCACAAATTAAAGACAATGTTTGTTATTATCTTATAACTTCTTTGTCGGAATAATTTATGTACACACATGTACCCACGTTGGAAGGTTACTTTGAGCCTTCCAACTTATTATAAGTACAATTACAACTTATAAAACAAAAATATCTTCAGCATAAAATAATCCAATAAGTTGACCTAAAAACCAACCAACCAATTTTTTTGTTTTCTTTTTTTTTCTCCAGATAATATTGAAGTTGGTTACTTGAAGAGCCTGAAAAAATCTGACTTGATAGAATTCTACAAAGTAAGTAGATGTCTTTTTATTTTTTATCTATTTTTTTATTTTAGATTTTTTTTAATAACCTTCTAGTGTTTCATAGTAAGTAATTGAGACCAAAGTTCAACATCTCTTCCAGTGAGCTTCTAGATAGGCTTGATTCTTTCTTTCTTTCTTGCATATTCTTTCTCTCTCACTCATATATATATATATATATATATATATATATATATATATATATATACCAAACCCATCCATACAAGCAGGATGTGACACAAGGTTGATTTCTTAAGCAGAGTTTAGGTTTGATTTCAGAGTTTTTCTTCTCCTACAATGACGTAAACAACTAATGGAATTGTGACTTGAGTAGTAAGTTTCGGTTACACAGTCTCCATTATAATAAGATAACTGAGTGTGTGACACAGCCAACAATGATAGATAGGTAAATAGGTACAGAATTAAAAACCAGCATTTTTTACTGTATAGTTTTAAAAGAAAAATTGAAGCTTGTAGAATATAAGACTGAATTATCTGCCCTTTTTATTTGAATTACCTCCCCTTATTTGACTTGATGTTGGTGGTGAGGTTCCATTTTTTTGGATGTCTGGGGAATGTGGAGCACCCCTGTATCACCATTGCTCCCTGGTCCACTCTGACCCGGAGTGGTAGTACCTGTTAGGGTCCCATCTATGGGTTAAATAGAAAAACATAGTTGATAAACAAAATTGAGTATCCACTTAAGAATGAATTTATTTCAAAATTTTGTCGGCATTAAATAACCCACTGAGGTTGATATGCAACAAAACAAATTTGAATAGGTATGCCCACCTAATTAATTAATTATTAATTAATTAACTTTCAAAATTAGGTACGACTTCAATTAAGCACATATTCTCCCAAATATATATATATATTTATATATATATATATAAAGACAGAGAGAGAGTAATGAATAATTATCTACAAAGCTGAAAGTTTTGCGGCTGCGAAAATTATGGTGATTGTTTTTAATGGTGAAGAATGGTTAATATTCTAGACATATTTTGTTCAGCTTGTTTACAAAAAAAATAAACAAAGCAAAAACGAAAGTCTAATGATGAGGAATTCGAAAAGAGTTCGAAAAGAATGGCGTTAAAAAAAGGAACAGTTAGATTCAAACAATTCGGGGGGGGGGCATTTTTTTAATGTCTTTTTTTTTTTTTTTCTTTCTTTTTTTGCTTCCATTTTTTTTCCTTCATATGTTTTTTGTTATTTTATTTTATTTATTTATTTATTTATTTATTTCACACTGATTTTTTCAAATATATTTCTGCTTTTATTTAGTTTCCTCAACATATAGTACCTATATGATTGTCCCAATCTTATTGCTTTTATAGCAAATCCCTAACCCTTTTTATCATACATATGCTAGAGAGTCCTGGGTATGATGTTACACTGCATCTAGTGGTAGAGTTTCAATTCCAGAACTCTGGGGATCTGGATTATCCCTTTATCGCAATTACTCCCTGGTTCACTCTGACCCGGAGTGGTAGTGCCTGTTCGGGTTTCATCTATCGGTTAAATAGAAAAATGTGTTTATAAAAAGAATCGAGTATCCACTTAAGAATGAATTTATTTAAAAACTTTGTCGGCATTAAATAACCCACCCAGGTTGATATGCCATAAAACAAAACAAAAATCAAACCAAACCTTTTTTGACTTGACTAATTCCGTCTTTTGTTTCTTTTTCAGGAAAATGTTTCTTTCGATGCCAAACACAGACACAAGGTTTCTGTTCACGTTGTACCTTCCAGTTTGGTACCGAAAATTGGAGAAACGTTAGCTCCATCTCCGGATGGCATGACTCCAATTCCACCATTGAAAGAGGTGAGTTTACGGATCAGGAGGGGGGGGGGGGGAATGGATCATGTAACCAATAGGCACCCCAGCAGGGAGCTGTCTTCAAAAGGTCGGCTTTTGCTTTTCACTGTAAATATCCGGTTGTGGCACGTGAGGTACATGGAAAATAAAATCTGTAAATTGTGTGATACCATCTTTTGGTTTAAAGTTTTTAAACAAACGACTGAAAGTTTACGGTGAAAAGGAAAAGCTGTTCTTTTCAAAATAGCTCCCAACTGGGGTGCCTATTGGATACCTGGTCCAAAAAAATCAAGGGATATTTTCTGTTAACTTAGATACCGTGTTTACCCCAAAAAAACAGGACTTAAATTAATTTTCCCACCAAAATCTAACTCTAGGGCTTATTTTTGGAATATGTCAAGTGTTTTCATTACATCACCACCAACCATCCCTATTGGTCCTCTGTGCAGCATCCAGAATCTTCCTGGGCAGCGCACACTGGCTTGCCCATGTGTGGTCATGGTTAACAGTGAGAACAATCTACCCCAATGGATTAAATAAATAGTTCAGTGTGAAGTTTAACTAGAAGCCTCTGATGAAGGCAGGATGACATATTGGCCGAAACATTGTGTATATAACAATAAAGAGAATAACAGTCGAGAGAAGTGTTTTCATTACATGATGTGATTGTGAAGAATACTTATTTCTTGTCTGTCTGCCGCTCACAACTCACTTATTTTAAAATCCAGCTGAAAATTCACATTAGCTCTTATATTTGGTGGCCCTGTCAGCTGGGGCTGTAGAATACACCGACTGCACCTCTGCAGAGGGGTAAGACTCTCCCAATGGGGCTGCCTGTTGGCCGTGGGTGGCGAGCCGTGATGCTTAAGGATAGAGCCCAGGTGGATGAGCAATACTCCACTTTTGCCCTATCTTGGGCTAGACGGGCGGTCGGAGAGGCCCCCTACGATCAATCGGCTGGTCACGTCAAGCCCTATCACCTATATGATTGCCCCAACCCTATTGTCCTTATGGAAACCTCCAACCTTTTTTTATCATATGGGTGCTGGAAGATGGTGGCTGAGGGTCTTCATGTCCTGGGAATGACGTTAAACTGTCGGATGGTGAGGTTCCAGTTCTGGAAGTCTACGGTATGTGGAACACCCGTTCATCACCATTGCTCCTGTTAGGGTCCAATCTATGGGTAAAATAGAAAAATGTGAGTTTATGAAAAAAAAAAAAAATGAGTATCCATTAAGAATGAATTTATTTCAAAACTTTGTCGGCATTAAATGACCCACTGAGGTTGATATGCCGTAAAACAAACCACATCATGGCATGGATATTTTAAAAATTCATATAGAAATATTCAAATGAACATCCCTGCCCTGTCGGCTGGGGCATTAGAATGCACCTCTGCAGAGGGGTAAGACTCTCCCAATGGGGCTGCTGTTGGCCGTGGGGTGGCGAGCCGTGATGCTTAAGGATAGAGCCCAGGTGGATGAGCAATACTCCACTTTGGCCCTATCTTGGGCAGACGGCGGTCGGAGAGGCCCCTCCGATCAATCGGCTGGTCACGTCAAGCCCTAGCACCTATATAATTTTCCCAACCCTATTGCCCTTATGGCAAGCCCCAACCCCTTTTCATCATATGGGTGCTAGAAGCCGGTGGCTGCGGGTCTACATGTCCTGGGAGTGACGTTAAACTCTATCTGATGGTGAGGTTCCAGTTTTGGAGGTTTGGGGAATGTGGAGCACCCCTTCATCACCATTGCTCCCTGGTCCACTCTCACCCGGAGTGGTAGTACCTGTTAGGGTCCCATCTATGGGTTAAATAGAAAAATGTATTTATAAAAAAATTGTATTATCCATTAAGAATTGATTTATTTCAAAACTTTATCAGCATTAAATGACACACTGAGGTTGATATACCGTAAAACAAAACAAACCAACCTTTTCTTGTGAAGTGTGTAGAACAGTATTTTCACTGAATTTCAATTACCATATTTGACAGCATATAGGATGCACTTTTTTTCCAAAATTTTGGCTCAAAAAATTGCCCGTGCGTCTTATACATCGTAGGTGAAGTTTGAGATCTCCCGTCGGCCTAGGCTAATCTTCTCTATGATGCTCACTAACCCAGCTTCCGCTCAGTACTTTTATCTACCCTAAACTCCATGCATCCTTATTTTATTGCTGGTATTGTTATAATCAAGGTTAACAGGAGACTGTTTTCAACAATATATGCTTAAATACTCTAAAAACCTTTTTTTTTTTCCTGAATCTGACCTGCTGAAATGGGCGTGCGTCTTATATGCCCGTTCGTCTTATACATCATAGGTGAAGTTTGAGACATCCCGTAGGCCTAGGTTAATCTTCTCTATGATGCTCACTAACCCAGCTTTCTGCTCAGTACTTTTACCTACCCTAAACTCCATGCATCCTTATTTTATTATTGGTATTATTGTATTCTTACCGGTGCTTTAAAAATTAGCATAAAGAATTACTCCACAAAATATTTTCCTTCAAAACTTTATCTTTGTTTGAGGAAATAGATTTCAATCTTTTTAAAATGTTGTCCCTGTGACAACTTACCATATTTGATGGCAAATAGGACGCACTTTTTTCCCAAAATTTTGGCTCAAAATATTGCCCTGCATCTTATACATATATACGTAGGTGAAGTTTGAGACCTCCCGTAGGCCTAGTTTAATTTTCTCTATGATGCTCACTAACCCAGCTCAGTACTTTTACCTACCCTAAAATCTATGCATCCTTATTGTTTTTGCTGGTATTGTTATAATCAAGCACAGCTAGACTCTTTTCAACAATTTATGCTTAAATACACTAAAAACTTTGGCTGATTTCTGATTTAGGTCGGAAATTAAAACAAAGTTTTTTGGTGGTCCCCAATGACAGTTTAACTACAGTCTATGAAAAGAAAATGTTACATTTTGCCAATTGGGTTACGGTTTTAGGGGATTAAGGTTGTTTTTAATTACGTATGGCTTAAAAAAAATAAACAACAAAAACCTAAATTACTATACATTTAATGTTGAAAAATATTTTTTTAAACTAAGTTTAATTGAAATTATACATTGTAATACTAACACAAACAACTGTCTCAATAATAGATTCAATAATTAATTTCAATGGTTAATTAAATGTATAGTAATTTGGTTTTTTTGTTGTTTTTTTTGTTTTTTTAAAGCAATATGTAATTAAAAACAACCTTAATCCCCTAAAACCGTAACCCAATTCGCAAAATGTTAATTCATAGAATATAGGGCTGACTTCTGACTTGGGTTGGAAAATTAAAACGGAAAATTTTTTGTTGGTACCCAATGACAGTTTAACTACAGTCTATGAATTAACATTTTGCCAATTGGTTTACGGTTTTAGGGGATTAAGGTTGTTTTTAATTACGTATTGCTTAAAAGAAATAAACAACAAAAACCCAAATTAACCCAAATTACTATACATTTAATGTTGAAAAATATTTTTTTAAACTAAGTTTAATTGAAATTATACATTGCAATATTAACACAAACAATTGTCTCAATAATAGATTCAATAATTAATTTCAATGGTTAATTAAATGTATAGTAATTTGGGTTTTTTGTTGTTTATTTATTTTTTTTTTTTTAAGCAATACGTAATTAAAACAACCTTAACTCTTAATGTCCTATACCACCTCATTCCACCTGGCTAGAAGTCACATTTCCTAATCTGCCCCAGAACGATTGCCTTTGTTTAAATGTAATATTAAACATATTTAGAAGTCTTTGATTTAAGGGAAATATCTCGGGTAACTTTAAATGAAAAGGACATTTTTAGCCATTTTTTGATAAATCCTTATAGGAATGGGGCTCCGGACTTTGAAAATTCTTAACAGGATGTTAAGAGTTAATCCCTTAGAACCGTAACCCAATTCGCAAAATGTTAATTCATAGACTGTAGTTAAACTGTCATTCGGTACCACCAAAAAACTTTCCGTTTTAATTTCCCGACTTAAATCTGAAGTCAGCCAAAACTTTTTTTCCTGAATCTGACCTGCTGAAATGGAGTCGGGGGTCGTCTTATATGCTGTCAAATACAGTACTTTTATTTATTTGATACTTTAAATCTATAAATAATTACATTCTAATTTAACCTTTTTTTTTTTTTTTTTTTTTTTTTCATTTTTTTCAGCCGGCTGAAGTAACAGACGTTGTCCAGTTCAAACGAGGACTTGCTTTGTTTCCTTTACCAAAACCTTTCATCGACTTTCAGACGGCCAAATCAAAGTTGTAAAAAGGGGGGCTCACTGCTGTCAATGGACTGAATTCCCCTCTTTCTCTACCCTAACATTGTGGGACTGTGAAGCTCATGAGCAGAGTGACCAGGAGGTTCAAGGAAGAAAGAAAATAGTTAGGGGTTTTTTTGGGCCTTTTTTTTTTTTTTTTTCTTTTTTCTTATATTGGATGATGGATTTGATATCATTCTTTTTTGGACGCTACACGTCAGGTCCCATGCTCACTGCTTCATGGCTGTTCATCCTCAGCCTTTTCTCTTTTTAGCATTTCACTCACACTCACATACATTTACATACATACACACTCACACACACACACATATATATATATATAATATATATATATATATATATATATATTATATAATTTTTTTTTTTTTTTTTTTTTAGGGTATGTGCTTATTGAAGTCATACCTAATTTTGAAAATTAATTAGTTAATAATTAATGAATTTAGGCAGGCATATATGTTCAAATGTAATGCTAAACAAATTGAAAAATGTCAATCCCTGTAATATAAATTTCAACCTATTGACAGGGATTGACATTTTCTCGATTTGTTTAGCCTTACATTTGAACATATATGCCCGCCTAAATTCATTAATTATTAACTAATTTTCAAAATTAGGTATGACTTCAATTAAGCACATATCCTCCAAAAATTGTCGGCTAAAGGCCATATAAAAAATAAAACACATTGTTTGTTTACTTACTTTCATATATATATATATATGTGTGTGTGTGTGTATTTGGGCAGCATTTTTTCATTTATGCATGTTGAATTAAACAAAACATCTCCTGTTTAACAATTTTATTTGTGATCTTTTCAAGTTTTCTGGCCAACTTTTTAATATTTGGGTGGAATATAAAATTGTTAAACAGGAGATGTGTCTTTTGTTTAATTCAACATTCATCATCATATATATATATATATATATATATATATATATATATAAGGATATGAAAACACAATATGCTGTTAAAGTGAAAATATTTTATATATTTTCATATTCATAGCTAATATTGAACAATATTTCAATTTATAAAAATTATCTTCAGAGCTTGTTTTTATAAATCGAAATATTGTTCAATATTAGCTATGAATATGATATATATATATATATATATATATGATATAGGAATTGACTTAATGGTAAATAAAATATTGAGTTAATCCTAATATTTGATTGATACAAGTATTAACCAGATAAGTCAGTGTTATAATGAATATAAAGTGCTCAATACATTAGAGCAGATTTAATATTATAGTGTATATTGAAATAACCTACTCGAGTTTCACCACAAGGACCTTCAGGGTTAATTCTGAGTGAATATTGCAATTAGGATCACAATTGCCTTGATTCATTGGAATTGAATCCTGAAGATCCTTATGGTGAAACTGGAGTAGGTTATTTCAATATGTATATTGAAATACTATATGATATATACATATATATATATGAGTGCAATACATTTAAGGTGCGATTGTTACCATTGGTTTCAAAGTAGCATATTAGCCACATATCAAGACAATAGTCATGTTGACTTGATAAGTGGCTAATACACTGCTTTGAAACCAATAGTAACAATTGCCCCTCAAGTCAATTGGACTCTATAACAAATAAATGCAGCTCTTACACATGTAATAGAGCACTATATTTTCAAATTTCCAATACCAAATGACTTATATATATATATATATATATATATATATATGGTTTGTTGGTTGGTTTTGAAGGCTGTCACAATGCAAGTGTAAAGAAAAAAGAAGGTAACTATGATGTTGTTTGTTAACCTGTCACTTTATTCTTAATATTTCGGGATGAAAAATCCCATCAGAACAAGTTGAGCAACTGCTAGCACCACTTCAGTTCGAGTATTCTTCTGATGATGGGATTTTTCATCCCGAAATATTAAGAATAAAGTGACAGGTTAACAAACAACATCATAGTTACCTTCTTTTTTCTTTACACTTGCATTGTGACAGCCTTCAAAACCAACAACCAATATAAACACAATGCTCCAAGCAAATTACAAAACCCTTATATATAATATATATATATATATATATATATATATATATATAAATTGCTTAAATTATCCAGTTAAAAAAAAAATTATCAGAATTGAGTTAAGTCTCTTATTTCTCTAAAATAAAAAAAAATTTTTGATGTTTTCAATTAATTAAAGATCTTCATATCATAAAGAAATTTAATTTTTTTTTTTCATAGTTTTTTGTCTTGGGAAATGGGGGATCATTTTACAATATAACTCTTATAGTAAAGTGAACCCTGATTTTCTGTTCAGTTAATATTTTAACTATCGTATAGTTTGGGTCCATCTTAGCAATTTCTGTAAAATAAAATAAAAAAATTCAGTTGATTAAAGATTTTCACATCATAAATTTTTTTTTTTCTTTTTTTTTTTTTTTTTTTTGTATAATTTGGATTTTTTGCACAGTTGTCCTCATCTTTATTGTTATATATATACAATGTTCCAGACGATGTGCCTTCTAGCCTTCTTGTTGAACTATTATAAAAATAAAAAAAACACCTGAAGAAGACCGGAGGGCACATCGGATAAACATTGTGTATATAGAAGACAACAGTTGAAAAATACAAATTGGGAAATGGGGGATCATTTTACAATATAACTGCTATAGTAAAGTGAACCCTGACTTTGTGTTTCTTTAGTTAATATTTTAACTATCGTATAGTTTGGGTCCATCTTAGCAATTTCTGTAAAATAAAAAAGAATTCAATTGATTCAAGATCTTCATAATGAAAATTTGTTTTTTTTTTTTTGTATAATTTGTTTTTTTTTCCGACTGTTGTCCTCATTTTTTTGTTATATACACAATGTTTCGGACAATGTACTCTCCAGCCTTCTTCAGGTGTTTCTTGTCACTATTATGACAAGAAACACCTGAAGAAGGCAGAGGGCATATTGGCCAAAACATTGTGTGTATTCGAATAAAGACAAGGACAACAGTCCAAAAAATCCAGATAATACAAATTGGGAAAAAGGGGGATCATTTTACAATATAACTGCTACAGTAAAGTGAACCCTGATTTTTTGTTTGTTCAGTTTATAATTTAACTATCGTATAGTTTGGGTCCATCTTAGCAATTTCTGTAAAATAAAAAATAATTTTTTTCTTAAATAATTTTTGATGTTTTCAATTTTTTAAAGAAATTTATCTTATATATATATATATATTGTTTGTTTGTATAATTTGGATTTTCCACACTGTTCTCTTCATCTTTATTGTAACTAGCAAATATATGCACCCTCCGGGTGCAAGTATTTAAGTTTTAATGTAATAAAATATTGTATTAAATTAGAAAGGCTAATGAAACTAAATAAGAATGCAGATAAAAAGATTTGAAACAGAGGGAGTATAATCGAAAGATAGAACAACTGAAACTTACCCTTCCATCACTCTCGTCTTTCATTGTTATTTTTTTCTAATTTAAGTATTTAGTTAAAATGGGAAGTAAAGAATAAAATTAGTTATTTTATCTTGTTAATGGATTTCATTTAAGATTCATTGAAGAGATTTTTGCTTATATTCATTAAAATAAAACCGAACAGTTAGAAATCAATAACACTGAGCACATATTTATTAAATTCGATTTTTTACTATTAATATGCAAATTAGCCTTCCCGTTCACACTGTAAACCGCTATTTTGTTGTATATATAAATATAATTGCATGTTGTCAGTATGTAGACATAGTTAACAGTATTAATAATGTAAGACAATTTTATTAATAAGTGAGGTTTAGATAAAAATAAAATCATGGAGAATGTGATGTCAATAACTAAGAGAATTGTGACTTGAGTAGGAATATAGTTTCGGTTACAGACAGAAAAACACACAATCTCCATTATGTTGCATAGCTCATCGTCACGGTACTAAATTGCAATAGTTTTATCTTCGTTGTAAGGGATGACAATAACACCAAAGGTATCCTCCAGAAGTTTATTGAAATAAATTCAAGCTTCTTAACTTCGAGAGAGAGGGTCAGTTTAATTAATATATTCAGTCTTTAGACTTTCGGTCCTTCGATTAAATTTCTGGGTGGCAAACTTTTTCAGTTGGTAAGTATCAAGGCTAGCTTTCCCAACACCAACTACACATGGTCCCGCTCGGCCGACTACTGACCCCGATCACCTCACTCTCTCTTCGGCTCTGCCTCCGGGGCTAACTGACGACTGACCTGTCTCGAGCCCTCGGTTCTTTTATATTCATAGCTACTCCCACGTATTTTTATCTCTTGATCTGATAACGGGCAGGTGTTAAACTTCTTTGTTTAATAAAACAGGAAATTCATATTTCCGTTTGTACAATATATAACACTATAATACAATATAATGATAAATCCTTATTAAATATTAGATCTTGATTAATTGAGAAACTAGAAATTAACCTTTCTTTTTCAATTTGAATATTTTAAGATGTTGAAATCTATGTTGAAACTCAATCAATATTTAATCAGCTTTTGATTTAGTAACAGACGATTTTCTTAAGCCATGAACAACAAGTGTGATTGTCCAATGTTTTTAAAAACAATGTCACCTCACAAACTTGGCTTTAAAAATGTACAAACCTCTAAATATGTTTGCTCATTTGTTTTTTTGTTTTTCTAACCCCTTCTTCACAGGGAGATAAAGTTGGCAATCAGCTGTTTTCTATTCTGCTTGATTTCTAATCCAAATATGCCGGTTTTTATGGGGTGAAACTGTTAGCCCCATATCATACTGGTTTTGAATTTAGAATTTTTTTTCTAGTCCATTCTACAGCATAGCTAGGAAGGGAAAAGGAAAAGATTTGTGCTTTTCCCAAGTGAAATGCAAACAGCATCTTACAGGATTTGAACTTGTGGAAATTTTGAGCTGAGGAGACTGTCTTTTTCACACTTTACATAGTTGATCGAGCATGCACAGATATGAGAAATGGATGTGTTCGAATGTGATTTTTTTGTGTTGGACAAGAATTTATCTCCTGTGGACTGGTATTCTGGTGTTTCAGCTGATGTGACGTATGCCCTTTTTCAGGTGTTTGAGCTCATCTCTATTTGTGTGAATTTTTTAGATGAAGTTTGATAATTTGAATTATTTAATTTTTTCCAACTGTTATCCTCATTTTTTGGGACTGCCTTCTTGTTGTAATCAAGTCTGACAAGAAGGCAGTCCAAAAATACAAATTACTAAGCCTCATCTTTAAAAAAAAATTCAGACTAATAGTTTTTTGTATTGGAAAAGGGGATCATTTTACAATATAACACCTATAGTAAAGTGAACCCTGATTTTCTGTTAATGATTTAACATATTTTGAAATTGTACAATAGTGAACCCTCACTTTGTATACATCTTAGTGAGATGGGAGGTAAGTGTCTGTAAACAGCCGCTCCTTTTCTAAAGTGGTATGGGAGGTAGGTATTAATATTTGATTTGTTTTTTTGAGAGACACTCTTGAAATGGGCAAGTGAATTTATACACTACATTCGTTTGATTTAGGGGAATTTGGGTTATTTTTGACCATTAGGTTTGAGGTTATAAATTTAATGAAGTAATCAGTTTTATTTTTTATGGGAAAAAATTCTTTTTTTTAAATTATATATTTTTATTTTTTTTTATTTTTTTTTTTTTAATTAAAATTTTTTTTTTTTTTTTTTTTTTTTTTTTACCCCATAAAAAATTTCAAGAGTGCCTCTTGGAAAACAAATCAAATTAATACCTACATTGGTCACATTACCACAACACTCTCCCTTCATCTTACATACCATCTCTGATACTAGTGCCATAAAACAACACCTAATTACAAAACACAAATTCACCTCCTCCGACATAATAAAAATCCTTACCAAAAATATTCTATTTAAGAAAAAAAGAAAAAAGTAGCAATAAAAAACGCCTCACACTCCAAAATGGTTGAAAGTGCTAGGGTAAAGGATATGGTACAATTCCTATACCAATTGAATCCCGAACTACGAAAAATAACTAGACTTAATAACTAGGAAAACTTCAGATAAAGATCATGGAAAAGAAATATTCTGTGGTTTTTAACAACACTTTCCTTATATATATATATATATATATATATATATATATATATATATATATGCACCCTCCGGGTGGCAAGTATTTAAGTTTTAATGTATTGAAATATCGTATTAAATTAGAGGCAGACAAAAAGATATGTAACAGAGTGGGGTATAATAGAAAAATAGAAATGAAACTTACTCTTCCATCACTCCCGTCTTTCATTGCTGAATTTTACTTATTTAACAATTTAGTTAAATTAGGAAATAAAGAATAAAATGACAGTTATTTTTTCTTGTTAATGGATTTCATTTAAGATTCATTGAAGAGATTTTTGCTTATATTCATTAAAATAAAACCAAACAATTAGAAATCAATAATACTAAGCACATATCTAATAAAATCACATTTTTAATATCAATATGCAAATTAGCCTTCTCATTCACACTGCAAACCGCTATTTTTTGTATATATAAATACAATTGCATGTTATTTGTATGTAGATATGGACAACACTAATAAAAAGGTGAAGCAATTTTATTAATAATTGAGATTTAAATATAAATAAAATCATGGAAAATGTTATGTAAATAACTATGTTAATTGTGACTTGATTAGTAATATAGTTTCGGTTACAGACAGAAAAACACACAATCTCCATTATAATAAGATATATATATGGAAAGAAAGCTAACTAATATTGTGCTATCTTTGAGAAGAGAGTTGTATAATGATCAGAGTTTATCCTATCTTTGAGAAGAGAGTTGTATAATCAGTTATGGGGACGATATAACTTTTTTGGGGGGAGGGGGTCGAGTCAAGAATTGCAGATAAAACAACATATAGTTGCCAGGTGAATAATTTTAAAGTTCTAAAACTTATGGCTATCACGTTCAAAATGAATGAACATTACGTGATGAAAAAGTACAGGAAAAAATCATGAGTCCTCTATTCTGGCCAACCCCTCCACATGAGTAGGATGTGACACAATGTCAATTTCTTAAGCAGAGTTTTAACAGGTTTGAATTTTTGTTCTCCTAGACTGGTTACTAATCAAAGAGTATTCATTTTTATTGCACGTTCTCATTCAGCTGCGATTAAGCTGTGATTAGAAGTGTGATTTACCTGTGAATCCCAGTGATACAAAATGTGGTAATAGTGACTATGCCTGGGTTGAAGAATTTCATCAGATTCATATGCAGATCAAAATTCTCAGCCAGATTGCGACTAAAACAACCAATAATTTTATAAGTTCTAAGATTTATGGCTAATGTGTGTAAAATGAATGAACACTACGTGATGGAAAAGTATAGGAAAAAAATCATGTGATTTCTCTGAATGTTTGAGATGAAACTTGAAGATAAGTATTATCCGTGTTATTTGGACTAGCCAAATCAAGACATTGGGTTTATAAGTTCCCAAAATTCACACTCAATTGGACACATGGCCTAGTGGATAAGGTGGTTAGGTTAAGACAGTTCTAAGTGACAGTTACCTCTGGATCCTGAGTGAAGGCAGTTAGAAAAATAATTAACACAACTCCTACCCCAGCTATGGTTAGCGGAATGAGAACAGGATACCCCCGTGGACTAAATAAATGGTTAGGTTCAAAGTTCCGTGATGGCTCCGATTACGACAAAGTTCCAAAGTTCAAAAAGAAGGTTCCCGAGTCCGACAAGAAATACCAGAAGAAGGCCGGAGGGCATATCGGCCGAAATGTTGTACAAATAACAATGAAGATGAGGATGTACAATAGTCTGAATAACACATATTACTAAAATCATGTGTCATCGATTCTGGCCTATATTGTAGAATGAACACTATGTGATGGAAAAGTACAGGAAAAAAATCATGCGAGTTATCTATTTTGGCCAATATTGTGTGTATGTATTCATGTGCAAAATGAATGAACACAGCTTGATAGAAAAGTAAAGAAAAACATGTAAGTCATCCATTTTGGCCAATACTGTATGTGCTTGTATGCATTTAAGTACACATGTCCAACACACACCACACACACACACACACACACACACACACACACATATATATATATATATAATATATATATATATATATATATATATATATATACCATTTCCAATGAAGCTCACGGGTTTATTCAGATACCTGTGAGTGGAAATGGTACCATAACTGCAAAATGGCCGATTTTTTAGCCTTTTTCTTTACTAATTATATTGCTCTCTTTATACAAATAAACATCAAGCTCTCAAATTTGACTTGAACTCTCTATCATTTTACCGGAAGAAAGGACCAACTTAGAATCATCCTATTACCAGGTAAACCCCTATGTGTGTGTGTGTGTGTGTGTGTGTATATATATATGGAAAAGGTGACTTACCTGTGAATATGGTCACAATGGTTAGATGATGCAAAATTCAGGACGGTAATTCAGCGATATAACAAATACAAAGTGCTCAATAAGTTAGTAGAGCAAATTTATTACAATATAGGTACAAGTGATAACCTACTCCAGTTTCACCATAAGGATCTTTAGGGTTAAATCCACTGAATTAATCTATCTTGATTAATTCAGTGGATTTAACCCTGAAGATCCTTATGGTGAAACTCGAGTAGGTTATCACTTGTACCTATATTGTAATATATATATTAAATTTTTACTTGAAGGCACTTACAACGCATGTATCGCATAAAATTCAATACTTTTTCTTATAAAATGAACTTTTTGACAAGTGTAATCCCGGCAAAGGATGGCTCGGTGTGTAGAATACCGTACAGACTGTTTCGACTTTATTAAGTCTCATCAGCGGTATATACTAACGATTTCCCTCCGACAGAAATCGAAACCGGGACTTCAGCAGACACAGTGAAACACTAGTGAAACACTTTATCGCCTCAGCCACAGTACACAGCTGACCATCCTAGCGAAATTAAGCTTGTCAAATGATACTACACGCCTCTACCATAATAGGTAAGGGGGCGTTATTGAGCGAATAATAACAACAAACAGACCGTATGCCCTTCGGCGAAGTGAATAAGATTTTTGGATGTTTGTTTATTTAGAAACGTTGAATAAAGTATATATTAAATTTTTACTTGAAGGCACTTACAACGCATATATATATATATATATACACACACATGTAAGAGTGTGAACGGAAGTGATAAAGCTAACCTGTTTTAATGGCTTAAAATGGATGAGAGACTGAGTTAAAACAAGATCTGAAGCGAGAAGAATAAAAGAAGATTGTAAAAAAAAAATATCAAGTTACAGCAAGAGAATATCAACTACGCCAGAAACGCTTACGTAAAGAGAATTGGAAATTGTAAAATACAAATAGAAATCTACAACAATTTATCTAATGTTATTTCAGTGAAATAAATGAATGAGGAGATGCAGGCAAAGGTAGAAGAGCAGGCATAAGATAGTGGATAATTTTATTATCAACTAACATAGAACTTTCAAAGGTCTAGCGAGTATAATATTTATTATCTAATTTAAATAAATAAATAAATTCAAACCTGTTAAACTCTGCTTCTGAAATTGACCTTGTGTCACATCCTACTCGTGCAGAGGGGTTGGTAAATAACTATATTACTTATTTCTCTGGTTATCTTGTTAAAAATGTTGTTTGCTTGTTTGTATTGAAAGTGACTCTTAGTTGGTAGAGCACCTGCCTAGGAATTGCAAGGTTCCTGGTTCAATACCGATCCTTGCTAACTCAGCATATGAGTAGCACATATTGAGTAACCTGATCTGTGGCATAAAGTGGGGAGCTGAAGGTAATTGTGGCACTCCACCTTGGAAAAAAACAATCTCCCTGGTCTAGCGATAGCAAAAATGGGCTAGACTCCCTCACTGTTTGGCTGATACTGACAATAGGTCACTGCACAAACTTACTTTTACTTATTCTACAATAGTCAGATATTGGTAGATCTTTATTTAAACTGATTCTGTTTCACATGTGTGTGTGTGTGTGTGTTATTTAAGATACAATTGTGAGATACCTGTCGGGTACAATGGGCTAAATTTGCCGTTTCGTAGATGGTTGGTTGGTTGAGTTTACGGCATGTCATCCCTTGTTGGGTCATTTTATGCCAAAGACGTTTTTATTCATTCTTGTTGGTCAAGATGGTTAGATGATGCAAAATTCAGGATGGTAAGTCAGCGATATAACAAATACAAAGTGCTCAATACGTTAGTAGAGCAAATTTATTACAATATTGTTTCCCCATATCATAACATCCTGTGTTTGTTATATTTTTAAAATATTTTCTTCTCATAATATAATATATATAATATATATATATATATATATGATTCAATATCAATCAACATTTTAAGAGCCAAGTATCAATAAAGTTCACAATCATTTTAAATAGGTAAACGCTTCAAACTTAGTTGCAATATCAATCTTTCTTACTTAATTAATATTGATGTATTACTAAAGTCGACAATTATTTTATATATATATTAAATATTTTAAAAATATATATTAAATATTTTCTTCTAAGAGCACACATTGAGCTCTCAAACTGCGACAGGTTTTTTAAATAAAACTCTTGTGTCGTAAGGAAGATTTCTTCTCTGGACTTTTGGATTATATTTATATATATATATATATATATATATATATATATATATATGATCAAACGTAGATAGACTGAATGGTTGCCTTAGAGACAACGCAGTGGTTCGTGTGCATACGGAATAGGAAAATGAATAATAGAATATGGACGTCATTGGGTTCAATAACCCCCGTCTCTCAGCCTCGACCCCCCCTCTCGTCCTCACCGCACCCCCTGGGGGATCTCTCTATCCATATCGTTATTATTGTCATAATCTGCCAGTTTTGAAATGTTTACAATAAAAAGACGAAGGACTTGCTAAAGAGTGCGGGTCGTAACACACGCCTGGACAATTGTCTTTGCTGGTTGTGGGAAAGTGGGCGTGGTTTTAGTGTGACAATCTGATTGGTTGGTTACGTGGAACCGCAGGCGTGGGCATTTGCGTTTTGTCTTTATTGTTAGAAAGAAAGAGAAATGTCTGAAAGGGAGAAAATGAAGAAGTAGCAAAGAAGAAGAGAGGAGAGGTGGAGTAGGAAGAGATGGAAGAAGTAGCAAAGAAGAAGGAGAAGAAGAAGAAGAGAGGAAAAAGTGGGAGTAGAAAGGAGAAAGGAGAGAAGAAAGAAAATGGAAGAAGAAGAGAGAAGTGGAGTAGAAAGAAGAAGAAGGAAAAAATGGAGTCGAAAGAAGATGGAAGAAGTAGAAGAGAAGTGGAGTAGAAAGAAAATGGAAGAAGTAGCAAAGAGTAGAAGTGGAGTAGAAAGAAGAAGAGAGGAAAAAGTGGGAGTAGAAAGAAAAAGGAGAAAGAGAGAAGTGAGAGTAGAAAGAAAAGGAGGAAGTAGAAAGAAGAGAAGTGGAGTAGAAAGAAAAAAGGAGAAAGGAGAGAAGTGAGAGTAGAAAGAAAAAAGGAGGAAGGAGAGAAGAGAAGTGGGAGTAGAAAGAAAACGGAAGAAGTAGAAAGAGGAGAAGTGAGAGTAGAAAGAAGAAGAGAAGAGAAAATGGGAGTAAGAGAAAATGGAAGAAGTAGAAAGAAGAGAGGAGAAGTGAGAGTAGAGAGAAAAAAAAGTAGTAGAAGGAAGAGTAAGAGTTGAGAAAAGAATAGGAAGACGTAAAGAAGAAGAAAAAAAATACCCAGATGAAATTCAAAGGAGAAGAGGAAGTTAAAGAAAGAAGTGAAAGAATTGAAAAAAGAAGGGGGTGAAGAAAAAGGAGAAGAAGACAGAAAGAAAAAACGTTCAAGTAGTCTCGGGGGAGAGTAGTGGAAGTAGAAGGAATAAGAAAGTAGGAGAAGGAAGAGGAGGAGGAGATATGTTGAGAAAAGAAAAAGGGGGCAGAGAAAAAGAAAAAAAAATGGGTAAGATTCAAGTTGTCTTGAGAGGAGTAGTGGAAGTAGAATGAATAAGAAGTTAGAGAATGAAGGAGGGAGTGTAAAGAAGAAGAAAAATAAAGGAAGAAGAAAGAAAAAAACCCGGATGAGATTCAAAGGAGAAGTGGGAGTAGAAGGGAAAAGAAGGTAGGAGAATTAAGTGAAATAGATGGGTTGAGAAAAGTAGAAAAGTGAGTGAAAAAGAAGAAAAAATGAATGATATACAAATAAAATCCCATTATTAATGTAATCTGAATCCTTCTCAATTATAATGAACTAATCTTCAGTTTTTATACTGTAACGGGAGAAGCACTGTGAGCGGTTTAAAGTAGACAAAAAGTTAAGTGGTCACCCAATAAAGTATTGAACTGGCTCATCGCTGCTTAACTTTGGTGATGTAGCGGAAACCAGTGCTTTTCAGAGATAGATTTAAATATACTTTGAAAGATAGATAGATACATAGATAGATATGAACAGACTGATGCATATATATATATATATATATATATATATATATATATATATATAACTGGAATACATCACCCCTGATGATGGCACTTCGAAGTGCCGAAAGTACTCGGGAACTGAACTTTGGTGGACATCAATTCCACCCAGACATTAAAACGTTGGCCAGAAAACTCGAAAAAATCAAAAATAAAATTGTTAAACAGGAGATGTGTCTTTTGTTTAATTCTACATGTATAAATGAAAGAATGCTGCCCAAATACACACACACACACACACACACACATATACATATATATATATATATATATATATAAAGTAAAGTCGTCGGAACGGCCTAATGTCGGTATCGGCCAGACAGCGAGGGAGTCTATCCCCTTTTCACTAGCGCTAGACCAAGGAGATTATTTCAGCATCTGAGGTGGAGCGCCACACCTACCATCAGCTCCTCACTTTACCGCACAGATCCCTGTGCTACTCATTTGCTGAGTTGGCGAGGGCCGGTATCGAACCAAGAAATATATATATATATATATATATATATATATATATATATATGAGGAGTAGAGGATTGGGTAGATCCGACAATATGGTTGAAAATAGAGGAAAAAGCGGATAAAACGACACAACAACTAGATTTAAATGATATTTCACCTCGGTATTTTGCAAAGCTTTGTCAAATTTATTCTGAATTCGCAAAATAGAGAGACGAAATATCATTTAAATTAGTTGTTGTGTTGTTTTATCCGCTTTTTTCCTATTTTCAACCATATATATATATATATATATATATATATAGATAGATAGATAGATAGATATGAATAGACTGAGATAGAAATTGAAGAAAAAGAAAAAAAAAACGGAATAAGAAGAAAGAAAGATAAATAGAAAGAAAGAAAGAACGTAAAGAAGAAAATGATAAAAAAGAATGATAAATCAAAAAAATTGGAAGAAAGAAAATGAAAAAGGAAAGGAATGAAAAAAAAATGAGAAGAAAAAAGAATGGAGGCACAAAAAGAAAGAAACGACATGAGCAGAAAAAGGATGAAGAAGAAAAGGAAGAAGAAAAAAGAATAAAGGAAAAGAAAAAAAGGAAGAAGAAGAAAGGTAAAAGAGGAGAAGGAGAAGAAGAAAGGTAAAAACAAGAAAGGAAAAAAGGAGAAGGAGGAGGAGGAGGAGAAGAAGAAGAAAGGTAAAAAGAAGAAGAAGAAGATGAAATTGAAGAAGAAGAAGAAGAAGAAGATGAAAGGTAAAGAAGGAGAAGAGAAGAATAAAGGAAAGAAGAAGATGAAAGGTAAAGAAGAAGAAGAATAAAAGAAGAAGAGAAGAATAAAGGAAGAAGAAGATGAAAGGTAAAGAAGAAGAAGAAGAAAAGAAGAAGAAGAAGAAGATAAAGGAAGAAGAAGATGAAAGGTAAGAAAGAAGAATAAAAAAGAAGAAGAAGGAAAAAGAAGAAGAAAGAAGAAGAAAAGGAGAAAAAAAGGAATAAGAAGAAAAAAGGAAAAAAAAAAAAGAAGAGTAAAGAAAAAAGAAAAAAGGAATGAAAAAAAGGAAGGAGAATAAGAATAGAAAAGAAAAAGAAAAAAAGAATAATGTGACTTTCTCATCCGAATAATCGGTAACGGTTTTTGAAAAAAGATGTATGGGGTGGGGTGGGGTGTTGTAATCCGGGCCTTGATGTTACGACCATGATTATTCATGTGGAAAAAAAGAGACCGAGGAAGGTTAGACATCCCCTCCACCCCCTGACTTATTCTAGCCCCCCCCCCCGCCTGCGGCCAGTGGTCATCCCGGATGTGCGTTCAGTTCGGGTTAGGTGGTCATTAGTAAGAATAAATAAATAATAAAAAAAAAAGATAAATGAATAAAAAAAAAGTTTTGTCCAATATGGACAAAGGGAAGTTGACTATTATGAATGAAGGAAGAAGACAATGATAGAATAGTCACCATTACACCACGAGAGGGGCTCTCAACATATATTACCATATTTGACGGCCGCCCTGTCGGCTGGGACGTTAGATGCTTAAGGATAGAACCCAGGTGGTTGAGCAGTCCAGGACATGCAATATTTCACTTTGGTCCTTACTTGGGCTAGACGGGCGATCGGAGAGGCCCCCTATATGAGATAGATATATCTCTATATGAACAGATTAAGATTGATAGAAATAGAGATATGTACAGACCAAGATAGATATATAAATATACACAGTTCAAGATAGATATATAAAGAAACAGATACGAGCAGATTGACAGAGATAGATATATAGATATGAAGAGACAAAAATAGATTAATATAAATCGACCAAGATAAATAGATGGATAGATATAGAGATAGATAGATAGATATGAACAGATTAAGATATATCTTATTATAATGGAGATTGTGTGTTTGTCTGTCTGTAACCGAAACTAAATCACTACTTAAGTCACAATTCCCTTAGTTATTGACGTCACATTCACCATGACTTTATTTTTATTTAAACCTCAATTATTGATAAAATTGTTATACCTTATTAATACTGTTGGATTAATCTACACACTAATTACATGCAAGTATATTTATATAGTCAACAAAATAGCGGTTTACAGTGTGAACGACAAGGCTAATTTGCATATTGATATTAAGAATTTGATTTTAATAAATATATGCTTAGTATTATTGATTTCTAATTGTTTGGTTTTCTTTTAAGGAATCTGAGCAAAAATCTCGGGGATAAATCTTAAAAGAAATCCATTAACATGACTAAAGGACTGTAATTTTCATAATCTAACTAAATAAATTAGGAAAAATGAAAGACGGGAGTGATGGAAAATGATGGAAGAGTTAGATTTAAAGCTGTTCTATTCTTCGATTATACCCCCCTCAGTTTATCATTTTCTAAATAGTTTCTAATTCGATACAATATTTTATTACAACAAAACCTAAATACTGGCACCCGAAAGGTGCATATATTTGCTAGTATATATACAGATTTAAGAAGAAGACAATGATAGAATAGTCACCATTACACCATGAGAAATGCTCTCAACATATATTACCATATTTGACGGCCGCCCGTGGTGTAATGGTTAAAGTCTTGGGAAATGGACTCGTCGCCCCGAGTTCAAATCCTGGACGTGGTAATTGCATTTGATTTAGCGCTAATATCTTTGGGAAAGTATGAATCCTACTCTCCCCCCAGCTGTGGGTAAATAGTAGGGCAGACTCGGCTCTTTAACCTTGGATAGGCAACCGGTCTAGGAGAAGGAAAACTCTGAATTCAAACCTGCCGAACTCCGCTTAAGAAATTGACCTTGTGTCGCATCCTGCTCGTGCGGAGGGGTTGGTAAATATATATTTGACGGCCGCCCTGTCGGCTGCGTCGTTAGAATGCACCGACTCCACATCTGCAGAGGGGTAAGACTCCCTCAATGGGGCTACCTGTTGGCCGTGGGTGGCGACCCGTGATGCTTAAGGATAGAACTCAGGTGGTTGAGCAGTCCAGGACATGCAATATTTCACTTTGGTCCTTACTTGGGCTAAACGGGCGATCGGAGAGGCCCCCTCCGACCAATCGGCTGGTCACGTGTAGTCCTACCACCTATATGATTGCTTCAACCCTATTGCCCTTATGGCAAGCCCCAACCCCTTTTTATCATATGGGTACTAGAAGGCGGTGGCTGAGGGTCTACATGTCCTGGGAATGACGTTAAACTCTATCTGATGGTGAGGTTCCAGTTTTGGAGGTTTGGGGAATGTGGAGCACCCCTTCATCACCATTGCTCCCTGGTCTACTCTGACCCGGAGTGGTAGTACCTGTTAGGGTCCCATCTATGGGTTAAATAAAAAATATGAGTTTATAAAAAAAAATTGTGTATCCATTAAGAATGTATTTATTTCAAAACTTTATCGGTATTAAATGACCCACTGAGGTTGATATGCCGTAAAACAAAACCTGTCTGACTGCAAATAAATCCACAAATTTCCCAACTTAAACATGCAATCCAAAACTGAACAGTAATTTCATGAAATGCCAGAATAAGTTTTGAATATCTATCCTTGATTATCAATACTCGTGTTCCTTAATTGTACGACCGTTATCATCTTTCAACAATCTCTGGTTAAAAATGATACCGTCCAAGATGTAAATCCTGATTATCTGAATTATCAAAATTACAAGAAACAATAAAAACCCTGTTTAGTTGTGTTAATGGTTGTATTATTTCCTGTTTTAACATTGATTAACTGATTTTCAATGAGGGTTGCCAACCTGAAATGAAACTGAGAGAGAGAGAGAGAGAGAGAGAAGAGAGAGAGAGAGAGAGAGATACCGTGAGAGAGAGAGAGACAGAGACAGAGACAGACAAAGAAACAGAGAGAGAGAGAGAGAGAGAGAGAGAGAGAGAGAGAGACAAAGAAACCGATATATATATATATATATTAAGAGAGAGAGAGAGAGAGAGAGAGAGAGAGAGAGAGAGAGAGAGAGAGCATACAGAGAGACAGAGACACACACACACACACATATATATTATATATATATATATATATAGAGAGAGAGAGGGCATACAGAGACATACAGAGAGACAGACAGACAAAGAGAGACAGACAGAAAGACAAAGAGAGAGAGAGAGAGAGAGAGAGAGAGAGAGAGAGAGAGAGAGACTGACAGACAGACAGCGAGAACGTGCATGCGCGGGCATATGCGTTGGTGCACGTGCGCGTGAATGCCTGAGTTGGTTTAAAACGTTCTCCCCCCCCCAGGGATGCTTCTTCAGATGAAGGTGCGTTGCCCAGCACTAACCCCCCTTTACCACCTTTAACCCCCCCCATCCCATCACCATGAGAAATGTATCAGGGGTGAGGGGGAGAGGATGGACAGTGTCTTCGCGTAAAACGGGTTGATTATTTTCCGGTGTCGGGCAAAGATGTAAGGGTTTTTTGTATAAGTGACCAAGGAACTGAGAAAGTATTGGAAAGGTCACGTCGAAACACGGTCGCTTTGGCAAGGACTGAAAAAGAAAACGGGCGGAACGGGGGGTGGGGTGGGCGTATGGGGGCTTGTGGGGGGGGGGGGAGGGACGAGTTGAACGAGTAGGATGCAGTGATAAGACATTGACTGATACAATCATTTTACGAGGGTAGAAAGTAATGATACAATTTTTGTTAAATTCAGGTTGGCAACCATTATTGAAATCTCTGTCTGTCTGTCTGCCCCCCCTCTCTCTTTCTCTTTCTCTCTCTCTCTCTTTGTTTGTCTGTCTGTCTGTCTCTCTTTGTCTGTCTGTCTCTCTGTATGTCTCTGTATGTTATCTCTCTCTCTCTCCCTCTTTCTCTTTATATATATATCTGTGCCTCTGTCTGTCTGTCTCTCTCTCTCACGGTATGTCCTCTCTCTCTCTCTCTCTCTCTCTCTCTCTCTCTCTCTCTTTGTCTGTATGTCTCTGTATGTGGCATCTACTGCAGGGTGTTAAGTGTGTAGACGTTGACGTGACGTGATGTGAAGAGATACCCCTACTAAGGACGTTAATATGGACAAGGGAGTTGTAACGTAGGTGTGAAGTTCAACATGCTTTAAATACAAATAACTCCGACAAAGGTTAATAGACAAACATTTAATAACACAGCACATGGATAACAGTAGAATACAACGTTCATAATACGGTAAACAGAGTTACACAAATAAAGAAGGACATTCATGAAAGATACAAAGTATAACATAAAAGAGTACAAACATGAGACTAGCGATAGTCCATGCTGTAAAGACTTACAGTAATGTAAGGGGGCGGAGCCCCACTAGAGGGTTTAGATAGAATCTACCCCATGTGGCTCGTAGTTCTGAAAACTATCAAGAGAGAGAGCGAAGGTTTTGAAACCGGCGCTTTTATACTGGTGCCCTAGCGGGCATCATGGAACTAAAAGGGGCAGACAACTCCACCAGGCGAATACAAACAAACGCTACAGAGTGTATACACGTAACACGGGGGAATTTTTTGGTTTAAGCCATTAACAAATTTCTGTCTGATAATAAATAACCATTAACATTGCATTCTGGGAAAAATGAATCTTTTAATTACTATAAAAAAAACCTAATTCATGGAAACTTTTTGATATGACATCTACTGCAGGGGAAAAGGACATCTTGCTAATGTTGGATTTACTATTCGGTTTTGGATTAATGTTTTAGGTATAAACCATAAACAGGTTTCTGTCAGAAATAAATAGCCATCAACATTGCATTCTGGGAAAAATAAATCTTCTATTTATTATAAAAATAACCGTGTAGCGTTAGTTTCGTATTTGCGTGGGAGAGTTGTCTGCCCGTTTAGCTTGCTGGTTCAAACGCTTCTCCCTCTTTTCCTGTTCCAGTAACCACGAGACACATGGGGTAGACACGGTCTACCCCTTCTCGTTGGGGCTTTTGGCCCCCCCCCTTACATTACTGTAAGTTCTTCACACAGCATGGACTATCCCTAGTCTCATGTCTGTGGCTTTTATGTATATCTTGTACCATTCATGAATGTGTATTTATCTTTCTACATGTAACTTTGTTTTACCCTTGTATCATGTATCTTGTTATATCCATGTGTTGTATAAAGTATTAAATGTTTTGTCCATTAACCTTTGTCGGAGTCTTGTATTCAAGTATATATAACTTTGAATTTTTCTTACAACTGTAACACATGTAAGCTGTTTAATGTGAGATCTACTGCAGGGGAAAAGGACATCTTGCTAATGTTGGATTTACTATTCAGTGTTGGATTAATGTCTTAGGTACAAACAACGCACTGTCTCAAATAAATAGCCATCAATATTGCATTCTGGGAAAAATGAATCTTCTAATTACTGCAAAATATTGTAAATATTTTAATGAGAACAGATACTACACTTTGATCTTAGCCAAAAGGTCGAGAAACGTATTACCTAAGGAGAACAGATACTACACTTTGATCTTAGCCAAAAGGTTAAGAAGCCTATCACCTAATGAGAACAGATACTACACTTTGATCTTAGCCAAAAGGTTAAGAAGCGTATCACCTAATGAGAACAGATACTACACTTTGATCTTAGCCAAAAGGTCGAGAAGCGTATCACCTAATGAGAACAGATACTACACTTTGATCTTAGCCAAAAGGTCGAGAAGCGTATGATCTAATGAGAACAGATACTACACATTGATCTTAGCCAAAAGGTCGAGAAACGTATCACCTAATAAGAACAGATACTACACTTTGATCTTAGCCAAAAGAATAAGAAGCGTATCACCTAATAAGAACAGATACTACACTTTGATCTTAGCCAAAAGGTCGAGAAACGTATCACCTAACGAAAACAGATACTACACTTTGATCTTAGAAGTTAATCATCTGTAGCACATTAGTGTACCATTTCTCTGTTATTAACCCATCCCAAAAGATTTGGGCCTAGTCTTACACAAACCTCCATCACTATAAACAGATATGGAGGCATGTAGTATATTGGGTACTGTTTTGGGAAATAGACACTATGCGACAATTTAAAATCTTGGATGAGACTGTTTGCATTTCACATAAATAAAAAAGTAAATTAGGCGGAGTGGCACTATTGTCGGTATCTGCCGGACATCGAGGGAGTTTATTCCCCCTTCGCTAGCGATAGACCAAGGAGACTGTTATTGCTGAGGTGGAGCGCCACACCTACCGTCAGCTCCTCACTTTACCGCACAAATCAGATTACTGTGCTACTCATGCTCTGAATTGGCTGGGATTAGTATCGAACCCAGAGATTCCCCGGCTGCTGCTCTCCCGGCTGAGCTAAGGAGACACAACTGTGCGGGTTATTTTATTCGAGGTTAAAAAGTGAAAGAAAATTTGTGACTATCACGCTGAGAACACCGGTTCTCGTCCGATCACCGAAATTAAGCAGCGTGGAGTCTGGTCATCAGTACTTGGATGGGTGATCTTGGCGCTTTTGGTTTTATTGGGCTGCTCACCACGACACCCAGCACCTAACGGTAGAAACACGGGAGATAATCGAATGTAATTGCTAAACTCCTGATGAACCTAGGTGTACCACTGATGATGCATCCGTGAATAATTTTGACGCGCTATCGGTTGGAGCTGTAGAATATGTCAACTGTACCTCTGTAAAAGGGTAAGACCCCCCGAAATGAGGGCACCTTTCTTTCTTTCTTTCTTTCTTTCTATTACCTTTCATTCTTTCTTTCTTTCTTTCCTTCACAGACTACTGTTATTTTTTTCCCCTTTTCTTTTTTCTTTCTTTCACCCGTCACATTTCTTTCTCTCTCTCTCTCTCTCTCTCTCTCTTTCTTTCTTTCTTCTTTCTTTCTTTCTTTCCTTTACTGAAATTCCTTCTTTCTTTCTTCCTTTTTTCATACATTACATGTACATTCTTTCTTTCATTTTATCTTTTTTCTTTACTTTCTTTTTCTTTTGCATCTCACATATCTTCTTTCGTTCTTTTTTCAATCATAAAAAAATATTGTTTCTTTCTTTCTTCATCAAAATTCTTCTTTCTTTTCTTTTCTTTCTTTCTTTCTTTCTTTCTTTTCTTTGTACATGAAAATTTTCTTTCTTACGTTTTCTTTACTTTCTTTCTTTTTCTTTCTTTCTTCTCTTTCTTTCTTTCTTTCTTTCTTTCTTCTTTCTTTCTTTCTTTCTTCTTTCTTTGTACTTTCTTCTTTCTTTCTTTTCTTCTTTCTTGTACACCAAAATTCTTTCTTTCTTTCTTTCTTTCTTTCTTTCTTTCTTTCATTCACACTAAATTTCACCATCTTCATTTTCCATCATTTCTTTTCCTTTTCCTTTTCCCTTTAATTCCTCGCGTTTTTCACTGAAGCAGACGACCGTTAAAGGACTTCGAGTAGGAACCGGCGTCCGTCTGATGTCGTCTGCGCTTCAAACAAAACAACTCTGCTAGAATTGTTCCTTATCGAAGATTTCATGTCATCCTCATAAAGTTTCTCTCACTTATCCAACCCTCTTCCATCCCCCATAACTCGACAACCTACACTTGCATGGCTTCTATCCTGAAGTTTTTTGCCGGAAGGCGACAAAACTGACACGACTGAAAGACAGCGCAGAGGCCATGAATAATAATAATAATAATGATAATAATGTTGCAAACTAATAAAAATAATAATAATAATAATGTTGCAAAATAATAATAATAATAATAATAATAATAATAATAATAATAATAATAATAAATAATAATAATAATAATAATAATAATAAAAACTAATAATAATAATAATAAATAATAATAATAATAATAATAATAATGATAATAATAATGTTACAAACTAATAATAATAATAATGATAATAATAATAATGTTACAAACTAATAATAATAATAATATAATAATAATAATGTTACAAACTAATAATAATAATAATGATAATAATAATAATTACAAACTAATAATAATAATAATGATAATAATAATAATGCAAACTAATAATAATAATAATAATAATAATGTAGCAAACTAATAATAATAATAATGTTGCAAACTAATAATCTTATTATAATGGAGATTGTGTGTTTGTTTGTCTGTAACCGAAACTATATCACTACTCATTAATAAAATCGTTTATCATTATTAATACTGCTGATCATTTCAACAAATTAATAACATGCAATTGTATTTATATATACAATAAATAGCGGTTTACTGTGTGAACAGCAAGCCTAATTTGCATATTGATATTTAAAATTTGATTTTAATAAATATGTGCTTGGTATTGTTGATTTCTAATTATTTGATTTTATCTTAATGAATATGAGCAAAAATCTCGGAGATAAATATTAAAAGAAATCAATTAACAAAAAGAAATAACAGTAATTTTATTCTTTACTTCCTATTTTAACTAAATAGTTAAATTAGAAAAGTTTAGCA